>SNQN01006190.1:8389-40067 GCA_008642245.1 Bassia scoparia | reverse complement strand
AAAGCGCAAAGCATGAAATGCAACCTTGCAGCGCAGCTTCTGAAGATCAGATGGCAGGTTCTTGGAGAGCTTAGAATCCAAGCCTTGCAGCACAAGTACACCATCTTCAGTTATCTGCAATACAAAACCAAAACATATGATCATTGCATAAAAAACACAATGTATGAAMAAAAATCTGATGATTCTCATAGGGGTTAGAGATTAGCCWGTTTCGAAAAGTGGGTGTCGATCCAAAGAGGGGATACATCAAATGGTATTTGGGTGTCAGTGGACTGTCTTGAGACGATATGACTGAATGGAAGAGACGATACAACGCGCACATCTGCTTGCAAGGTTTTCTTGAAATGTTCCACATCGAAAATGTCTGAAAATTCACTGTAACAAAACATAACAAGGATTTATCATATAAAATTTACATATAGTCTCACTATGACTTAAAAACATGGCACCACAAAGTCTATTCTAATGTTTCATCACAGAGTAAGGCAAGAAATTAGAAAAAATATCAAAGACCTATGCTATGATTAGATTGCTACTCAGTACAAGTTACAGTTCTATATCTTACAATCATAAACACGAAAATTGCATWAACATTAACAAATATATATGCATAAGCAGTAATACAAGAAACAATTTAAAAACCATAGAAATATCGAGCATGGTTGGATTTATATTTTACAAATCATATACATCAAAACACGAACAGTTATGTAAGAAAAGCAATACAAGATAGTTTATAACGATTTAATAACACAAAAAGGAAGCAATAGAATAAATATAAGCTACCTGCTATCACCCCAGATCAGATTCACCTTTAAAACAGGAACAACAAGAGCTGCTTTAAGAATTCGAGCGATCACGACAGCATCCACAATCTGATTCCTCTGCTGATTCAGCCCACCGGAAGCAAACACAACAAGATACTTTCTTGTCTCGTTAGAAACAGCCGCAGACTCCCTACGATAACCGGTGCCGAAAGTCAAGCAGGGCTCGTACCCCTCATTATTAGGCTGTTTCCAAAACAGGGCTTCTTCCTCGCTTAAATTTGAAGACAACCCATGTGCAGAAAGAGGCACCTTTTCGCAGACAGACAAACTGGGATTCTCTTGAACGCCATTGTAGTCCAATAAGAGGGAAGAAAGCGAAGCGAGAAGCATGTGAGCAGAGGGTGAAGAAACAGAAGATGATGTAACAGAGCATGGTTTTGAAGTAGATGTGATGCTGTTAATGGTTGCTGTGAGAATGATGATGAAGGAGAAAGTGAAGMATGTGAGCAGTAAGAAGAAGAGAAGTGAGAGAGAAGGAGAAGGAAGAAGGAGTTTCTTCGATTTGACGGATTTCTTTGGAGAAGAAAGAAGGGATGAATATGGCGGGAAAGAAAGAAAGTTGATGATTGGCGATGATGTGATTTTTGAGTTGAAGATTCTTGATCGTGCCATTGTTGACGAGTGATTGTTGTTTGATTCGTGTAAAAATCCGAGTTTTGCGTGTTTTGAGAAATTTGAACTAGCTTGTGTTTTTAGGAAGTATGAAAATGAAGAATTTCGAAGGTGAGCAATAATGAATGGGCATCTATATATACTGTTCTGAATTCTGCTTTTTTTGGCGGCAAATTGTGGAATTCTTTTTTTATTTTTTATGTTTTTATTCTTTTTTATAAATGACATAATGTTAGAAAAGAAAGGGAAAGGTTTCGTATAAGAGTTTGCACTTTCATTGAATTGAACAAGATTTTTGCCCGTGGCGAAATAATGAATAATTGAGGTTTATCGCTTTCACAAAAGAAGAGAATAATCATCTAATTATCTTTCGGTAAATAAGAAAAAAAAATTATTCAAGTATCAGGCTTAGCTTGTTTAATTCGTGATTATATACACTATTATTATTCAATCATTGCAATTATTTTATTATTAATTACAGATGCTAAACGTAGAATGTGCCTTCAAACGTGAAACTATAATCATTTACATCGTACTTTGCTTCTATTTTCGATTAGTTCTAATAGTATAACAATTTGTAGGAAGAAAATAATATTATCCTAGTTTGATGACTATATAATAAAAATATATAAATTCATTAAATGTAAAGTGTTCCACTTTTAAAAGAAAAGCAAATTGTGAAAATGAATAAAAAGAAAGGAAAAACTGTCGTAAAAGGAAGGAAAAGGCGAAGAAATTTTAAATAATTGAAAAGTTTATTATGATGAAAAAAAGTTATTATGATGAAGATAAAAGTTTTATCATAATTAAAAATAGCAGGAAGAGAAATGAGGAACTGAGAAGTGAAAAAAATCAAGAAATTATAGAAATTGAAAAGTTTTATTAAGTCAAAATTAATGTTTATACTAATAAAAAAATAAAAGTGTTGTAATAAAGTTTATTAGAATATCTAATTTTTCAAAATAAATTAAAAATATGATGGTGATAACATTTTTCCTTAATGATGCCATGTGGCAATCATAATTAAAATGTAATATATGAAGTGAAATATTTTTGTATTAAGGGTTTTGTTTTAAAAATTTAGTATAGATATAGATATCTGCAATTATTACTATTATTATTAACATAAAAAGTTCTCTCCATACCACGAACATCCTGCAGTTACTGTTCATAAACTTCCAATGCATGTTTTGTATCGTTTATATATTTAATTGCATATTTGTAAAATTGCAATGATTGAATATTAATAATCTACTCATTAAAACCGAATCAAACAAGACCAACATGACTATATTCTATATTATTATTATACATTAATAGTTATTTACAGGATTCTCTTCACTTTGATATTTTAAAAAACTCAATTGGCACGATCTTGGTGGTACGGAGGGAGTATTTGTGTTACCTAGATGTGCCATATGACAATATGAGAATTGTTTAGACATGACACTTGGAAAGATTATGTTTAGGGTTTCTCTTTTAAATAGTATCCTCAGTCTCTATTTAATTGCTACATTCCATATGCACAAGATTTAAGAGAGTCTCACATGGGTGTGGACAATTACAAAGCAATTTAGAATCAGAACACTAACAAAGCTAATTAGCAGTAAAGTGAAGGCAAAACATGTGGTGTGGGGGAGTGTTGTCGAGTGGGGATCGCCCGTGCCTATACAGGTTAATCACGGACACTCGAAACATTAGTGCAAGCTAATAGCCCACTGTTAGGTCCAGTACATAACAGTTTGTGAGTTCCTTAAATTAGTTAAAAGCACAAGGCGCACTAGGTCTGAGCCTAGGTGCAAGGCGCAAGGCGAACGTGCGACTGCGCACTTCTATTTTACATTTATTTTTTTATTTTGCCTTTGTGTCATTTTATATTAAAAGGGGCTAAAACAACCGTAAGAAGAAAAGATATGAAATTATCGAAGGAAAGAGCTTAACAATCATCATCTACACTGTCAACAATGAAGAATTCAGCAAACACACTCGCCTACCTTCTCAGTCTTCTTGGTCAGTCAGAGGTCACAAGTAGGCAGCCACCAATTGTCACTAGATTGTGATTTAGGGTTTTTCAGATTAGGGTTTTCTAAATTAGGCTTCAAATTGACTTTGTTAAGTATGATTAATTTGGGGCTTTTGCTCGAAATTGGTTGAAAATACTCAGGCAAAGTTTAATTTGAAGTAATTTGCTTTTATCCCCTTAAATGTGTATTTTTCACTTTAAAAATAAGTGGCAGAGAGCCTTATACTAGGAGGTGCGCCTTTTCTGCGCATTGCGCCTCAAGAAAAATCCCAAAAAGGCGCACTTTTTTGCGCCTTTGAGGGGTACTTGYGCCTCGCATGAAAAAAGCTCCAGCCCTAGCGCCTTGAAGTGCCTTGCGCCTAGGCGCGCCTGAGRTGTGCTTTTTAAAACTAAGGTGAGTTCGGGGACATGGTACGAACTGAATCTTTCACCCAAATCCGCCCGCATGTAGTGGCTTCTACTCAGTCTCATTGTAATTTCACTCAATCAAATTCATTGGATACACAACAACATAGCAATTTTATCCTTCGAAAACTCTCTAACCTAAAATTACTACAAAAGGTGAGTTTCTATTATACATATATCGATACCTAACCTAAAAATTGTAACCACTTCAAATTAATCAAATTAATACGGTGCCTAAAATTCGGTCGTCCATAATTAATCTGCTTTAATGTGATCAAACAATTCTAGTCTTATTTAAACAATTATAAGAGTCATATGTATAAGAATCAAGAATAATATATACAAAAATCAAAACTCGAATATATATAAAGTCCCTTACCTTAAATCACTATCAAAACAAGAGAAAACAAAGGTTAGATTATCAAAAGTTTTGCTTCCAAACAAATCGCTTATCAAAACAAAAGAGATTGTTAGCATTAACAACAATAATAATAACAATTGTGATGAGAAAAGAACAAAGGATAAGAAGAAATATTTACATGTTGAAAACCAAAGCGATTCAATCAAAATTCAATATTGTGTTAGTCAAGATTAATAAAAAGAAAAGAGAGAATAGATTGAATAGTCTCAGAATTTGTACCTAAATCAGCAAAGAAGCGACTTTGAAAGTCACAAGGAATTCGAGACTTTGAGTTCTTGTGAGTGATTTGTGTTTTGTGAATTGAATGTGAGAGAGAAGAGATTTTTGAGAGCTTTTGTATTGCACGTATACAGAGAAATATTTCTGTATTTCATTGATGCTCGAATAAGCACCGATGGTATGTATTTATAGGCGTAGATGAAAAAACARATAGAAAAGCCGGTGTATATACGCTTGTATGGAGCGTATATATGCTTRCCTGGAGCGTATATATACGCWCTTGACACGTGGCAATCCACGTCAGTAGCGTATATACRCTTCCAATTCTATCCTTGTTTCGTCTAGTATTTTCGGGAATTTTTGCATCTTATTTTCTAGATCTAATCTATAATTCGAGAATATCCCAAATTTAGATCTTGGCTTCCTTGGAGATCAAGATTGCATTTCTAGAAATTTCCGAATTATTTCCGAGTTTTCTAAATTTCTCTTAGAATTTCTGAATTTATTTATTTCGAAAATCATTTTATAAAACTTAAAAAAAATCATAGAAAAATCAAAAAAATAATCTAAAAAATACTGGCGGACTCAGAAAAATGAGAAGAATAAATGAAAATTGAAAATATTAGAGATGACCGTTAGAGGTTACTCTAAAAATTCCTATTGCTAAAGAAAGAAGGCTTAAAAATAGAAAATAAATATTTTCCTCCTATTATTGGACCCTCGGTGTATGGTTTCGAACTTAACTTTAATTCGATTCGTGCAAATGGGTTTGATTTATGGATTTTGTCACAACTTTCAAATCAAATTTGTCGCGAAATAATGTATTTTTCATCACTGACTACTCAATTTGGAGAGACATTTTTTGGTGTCTACATTGGTGCATTTTTGGGTGTTGGTGGTGCATGGGTTGGGTCTTTTTTTTTGGGTGTGAGTGAGTTGTGTGTGGGTGGGGTTGTAGATGGTGATAAGGGTACGTGGGTAGGGTTACTAAACTTGAAGCGTTGAGTGGGTGAGAAGGTGAAATTAGGGAAGGGCAATATTGTCCACTCACTTTTGAAACATTGACTATAACAAGTATTTGTCAATAACATTTMTGTTTTTGTTTTTCATTCTTCCAATAAAAATGGTGCGTCAATTAATAAGGGTTATCTCTGCTATGACCAATTTAATAACGTAAATTATAATTTTATCATGCGAATTTATTAGTGAACAATTCAAATTAATTCCAATGAATATCACTTAAACATAGTAGAATGAAGTTTCATCTCAAAAGAAATAAAACAAGAAAATGATTTTTTGAAAACATAAATTGATTATAGAGATTAATGGCAGTAAACTTCATTATAACTCTTTTACCACAATATTCCATTTTAAATATAACTCACTTGATTTGACACCCTGTTTATAGTTTTTTGGTTGTTGTGAAATTTCATGATGTCAAACTTCTTTATCCATATTTAACATTATTACTTTAAATTAACTATTCGGAATGTAATTTGTACTTCGTATATTAGTGTATGCAACGTTGCATTATAGAAACTAATCGTTTTTTATACTTTAATTGAGATTCGCATATATCCATGTGGGAGAGCAAGATTACATTGATGCAATATCAAATATCTATTTAAAAAATATATACCTAAAAGAATCTCTATAAAAAAATTTTTTAAAAAAAGTGAGCTTATACTGCAGTTCAAGAAAGTTTTGATACATGTAAAATATTTGAATTGAATTATCAGAGTAAAATATGGAAAGTTAGTCTTAGTTTTAGTTTCAACTCATAAAACTTCAAAAGTAAACACACAATTAAGTAACAGAACCATGCTATTGAAGTATTATTTCAAATCATATAATTTTCATACATTGGCATGACACTCTTCCTATATCATAACTTGTGTTGTGTGCTAAGATGGATTTGTTAGCATCACAGGGCAACCTGCTTTTAAAAGTACCGGCCAGCCGGCAGCCGGCACAAATTATTGATCAACTGCATTCTAAGACCAACATCAAGCCATCAAGGACTTCTTAAAAGCAATTGATGTATACAAATCTTGTGCTTTTTTGTAAATCATTAAAATTCTTGTGCTTTTTTGTAAAGGATATTCAAAGTACATTTCAGAGCAGCACAATTAAGAGAAAGCACAGAATGACAAATTTTTTGACCACATCTACTTCAAGTGCTCTGATTGAAAACCGGGGAAAACCAAACACTGTAAAAGTCCTAGCTATGATTGTGCCTGTGCATTAGAAGTCAGAACACCCATTGATCTATTTCTTGGGAAGATCCTTTTTGCCGCCCAGAAGGTTGCATGCTTAAGCATCATCCACTTTCAGCTTTGAGTCAAGCTCTGTAAACTCCACAAAGAAGGCTTTGAAATGCATATATGAGTGCATTACATCATCTACTGCACACATTTCTCTTATGCTGTGCATTGATAGCTGCGGWGCCCCAACATCAACTGTACGAATTCCTACACCACTAGCTAGAATGGGACCAATTGTGGAACCACAAGGCATGTCGTTYCGTACCACAAATTCCTACAAATTGAAAGATATTTCACATTACTTGTGAACATAACAGAAAACAGAATAAAACGGAAAAACATGGCTCCAAAACTTTCATAAGAATCATAACATCATATCTGAGACTGCATGTCCTTGAGGGCAATTGCCCCACTTATATAATGTTACCCGGAGCACCTTTCCATAGTGGTATTACAAAACCTCAGAAAAACGTTCCAGTTCCAGTTCTTATCATCACTTATTGTCACTCCAAAACGTTCCAGTTCTTTCACACCAATGCCTCCACCATAAAAAAACAGACCAGTTGTAGTCTATAGAGAAAATAAAGAGGCCAAATAAGAACACTAATACTACTAACTTCCAAATTACAACATTAACTAGTCCCAAAACCCATATAAACCAAAACTGTCTCCACACCTATGAAACACGAAGTCTCAAAGAAGAAACGAAAAGTCAGGGGGAATCAGAAGACTGAAATAAAGGGATGCAATAGCAAGGAGAAGAGAGAAAAAGCATGTGTAAGAGGGTGTCTGGAAAATTTTCTTCCAGTATGTCTACACCCCTTTTCATTGAATCATTCAACCCCCCTCCCCCCTCCCAAAACACCCACTCTATCTCTCTACCTCTCTCTCTCTCACACACTCACACACACACACACACACACACACACACAATGACAAAATCTAAGACATTAAATCTTTTATTATAATTAATTCAAAGATTGAAAGGAAATTTTCTTAGTGCTATTGTAATTGAGAAAGTAAGGTGATAATTTTGGGTAAAACAAAAAATTAAATCAATGAAAAACGATTTGTTGGATTATACAAAATAGTGTTCAAGTTTGAACATTTTCACCTGGATATTGAGGAATTTAAAGGATTAAGATCAGCATATACAATTGGACTTCAAATGAAATCAAGCCCTCAAAATTTAAAGCCCTGTGCAGGAGTTCAGTTTACACAGGCCTTTCACCAGCACGCTTCAACATATTTTCAAAAAAATTGCATTAGAGAATATTAAGTACTAATTAGTCTTGTTAAGTCAAGTTAAGATGAATTAATTAAACAAAAAATATGTCTAAAAAAAGGGACTCATTATGTGTTTGTGCATGTGAGTGATTCTGTATGTGTGCACGCATGTTTGCATATCAATTATGAAACAGAATTAGTGCATACAATATGAATATGATAATGAACACAGACCTGAATAGGAAGGTGGTGTTTATGTCCAATTTCCTTAAATATAAAGGAGGTTATAGCATTTGTTGCATAACGTTGATTAGCATTGTGTTTGATAACCAATCCTTCATGCATCTTGGGCTGATGATTCTCCTCATGTTTGTCCTRATGAATAGTTTGAGGTTTATCACCATATGCAACTGAAAGGTGTGAAATCTATGAAGCTATGTGAATTTCAAACAAAAGAGTTCAACCGCTTACCATATAGTTAGGATGCAATGCATGAGCCATGTCAGCTGATACGAAGAAACTTTTTTGCACAACTCTTTCCAGCATCTGAACAAATTATAATAATAATAATGAATGAGCTTCATATATAAGCACATGCAAAAGCAAAACATTGAAGCACACAGAATTTAATACATCAATATTAAAACAGCCAGTTTGACCCAATTCCCGCTTCACCAACCCCATCCTTCAGATAAAATGGGCCACGGTGAAACTGTTCTCTAGATCAGAATCTAAGCAATGCAGGTACGCACAGGATGTCCATAAGACTCCAGGATTCCTAATTTTATGCTCTACTACACAATTACCAATTTAGTTTGCAACAATACGGGTATGGGGGCATATACAGGGAAACACCAAATATGAAAAATTAAGGATACTTGTACGGAGATTTAAAATGTAAATTTTAATTTTAAAAAGAATTGGAGGAAAAATTAATACACAAACAAAAATATAATACATTAAAGATGAAGCATTGTTAACAATTAAGAGCAAAAAATCAAACCTTAAAATCAGAAAAAATGTAAAAATAAAAAAATATGGAAAAAAGCACTGAAACACACATTCATAAGTCACAAGTCCCCATTAACACATTAACTTATTCACACTTCACAAGCTCACAGCCATCTCATTTACTAATTTCAACATTAATATACTCACACTTCACAAGATCACAGCAATTTCATTTACTAATTTCAAACATAAGTAATTTTGTTTTATTTATTTATTTTCAAAAAAATGCTTAATCTGCCCTTGGGAACGCGCATAAAACTCAACGCCGTACCCAAGCGGTCAACCCCATCCCTGGGACATACACATGATGTCCCTGCCACAAACCCGTCCCCGAGCAGTACTCGGGGGATGGCGGCCAGATGGCATTCCCGTGCAACAGAGCTATCAGTTCAACAATATCCTAATAACCTGTTGCCAACGACTTATATAAGTATGCTTCCATAGTCTAGGTAGAATATCATGATAGATTATCAGTTGCAATAGTAGTTTGAACCTTGTTCTCTCCAAAAATTAGGACTTATCCTTCCTCCATTTTTTATTAGTTGCATCATTGGATTGATGCACTAATATGTAGGAGAGAAGAGAGATGGGAAAAAAGGGACCCATGTGATAGGAGAGAGGTAGAGAGAAAGTATAGCCCAACAAGCAAATGCTGCAAGAAAAAACAACAGAGGAAGTCTATAGCAATATTAACACAGAACTTGACACTTAGAAGAAGACATTTGCAAACAAGAATTAACCAACTGCAGTACTACACAGATTATTCCAATTTCAGGTGGGCACGGAAAAAAGGAAAAGAAAAAAACATGTCATTGACTCATTGTCATCCAGAAAAGGGGGAACGAGAGCTTCTTAGGAGTCAATCCACTCAAAATAAATAAATAAATATAAAGCATGCAATTATTTGAGTTCTCATTATCACCTTAGCATTTGAGCAGAAGGCATGAGTAACCCTGGACATAGCATCCAACATGACAGGAGATCCTGCTCCTTGAGCTGAATTTGAACCGACTTCTTCATGATCAAAAAGTGCCACCATTCTCACACCAACTTCATCATCAAGACTATCCTCAGCAGATGTAGCATCTATTAAAGCCTGAAACACAGAAACCATTGGTGATAAAGATTTGAGAAACAAAATAACATTCACATTTGTTGCCAAGTTGCCACCCTTTCCCCTTCTTAGAAAGTAAGATATATATTTTGACATCTTAAAGTGTATCTAACTCGCTCAGTCATACTTTTGGATTTTTTTCCTTTTGAAGAAAATAAATTTTCTTACTCTTGGTGTAAGAGTTTAGCACAAAGATGGTAGTCAACTAGTCAATGCTAAAAAGAACAAATGTGCCATGTGAGATTGAAAGAAACCCGTCTATCKAATAAAAGAGTCTAAAACACCATGAGCTTCAAGTATTTCCAAATGAACAAATATATGAATGACTTTGCTGTGCTCGTTCATCTAGTTTTATACTTTTATATTGCTTAACTCATTGTATCTAATCTCTTGTTAATCCATAATTTGCCAAATTATTTGCTACCTTCATTTTACATGTCTCCTTGAGTCCTTGTAAACATGAAAAACCAACATTTTTATCCACTTGTTCAATTGTCATAAATTAAAAATCATGAGGATTACTGTACAACATCTAACAAATAGAAACACAATTCATTCCAACTTTTCTCTAGTTCTCCCATCCTCTCTCTCTCTCAATCATTCAATGTATAGACAACGACACTTCTCCTTCTCTCTTCTCTCCTCTTGTTTTCACACTCTTGATGGGTTTTTCCCTTTCCACTTATTTCACTATAGGCTCTAACATCCGATCCGAAATATTAAGTTTTGCATAGCATATCCAAAATTTTGGAATAGATTTTTWAAAACTTTTTGGCCTTTGAATAATCTAGTTTTTCGCCTTTTTTTTTCTTCTTTATTATTTTATTTTATTTTTTAAAAAGTATGAAGTAAAAATGTATGGAAATGCTAGAAGTAAAATAACAAAATTTGTGAAAAATAGCCGACCCAAAATTTTYGGATATTTGAAATTTCGGATTGGAATTTTCTTGCAATGCACACCCTCTCTTGCCAGTGCTCTAAGCTCTTTATTTATTCATCCCCTAAGCTTAAAACAATAATGCACTCGGATAATAATCATAATACTTAAAGTATGTCAAGCTCTATCATACTTGAAAGAACCTGGATCATTATAAATTATATTACTTACCATACCTAATGCCTGGAGGGTCAATATCTTATTAAAACCCAAAATTATGGGTAAAAGCTCAAGTAAGCCATATTTATACAATATAATTATGCAATGCCATAAGAGAAAGTAAGAGCGTGTATGCAAAAAAAAAAAAAATTTAAGACCTACTTACAGAATTGTTTAAGTATAATACATAAAAATGCAATGCCATTACGGGGCCTAGTACGCAGCATCTAATCATTAAATGCAGTGGGAACTCCAAAGTTGGAGACTCAATGAACCCATTTCTAAGCTTCTAGCACTCTACATGCATCTAGATGGGTTTTCAAACAGTTCAAGTTTAAATGTTTTTATAAAACACGTGGAAATTATTTCCACTATGTTGGGTTATCAATCTTGAACTTTTCTTTTGAATCCAAATAACGGATGAGCACACTATTACAGTGGTGCATAGCGAGAAAAGATTAACTATGATAGATTTACAGGCATGATACATATTGTTCTGTTTGGAAGGAGAAAATTATCCAAAAGTCAAACCTTCAAAGAACAGAATGACATGCAGAGATTATCAAGCCTTCCTGAAAAAATAAATTCCTTCAGAGCGCCAGCTATAAGGCTTGGTTGAGTATCACATGCTTGCAGCTCAAAATCGCATATATCATCAGGTTCACAGCCAACCTCCTTTGCTAGTAGCTGGTGAAACAAGATAGAGAATGAGAAAGTAAGCACAAAATCTAGCTGGTGAAACAAGATAGAAAATGAGAAAGTAAGCACAAAAAATAGCAGCTGCTTGCAGCTCAAAATTGCATATATCATCAAATGAAAGTGAAATTGGTAAAACCTTAAGCAAAAGTGAATGATGTTTCTGGTTCTTGGTCTTCGAGTCATCTGTAGATGCATTTGTCTCTGTGTGAGGTCTGTTACTTAATGAGTCATTTTCATTAACACTCTTATTGAGCTCTTCCTGGTTATTCATTGACGATAGAAAGGGTAATACATCAGTAGAAGCTCTACCATGGCCCTTGTGAGAGAAAGAAATCACATGAAAGATGTACATAAACACTATATTGTTTTTCTAACTCCTTTAAGCTTATAAGAGTAGAAATTACAGGAAAAATGTCAAGCTCAATTACTCTTTCAATTAGCAATAACTTCTTAAGTTGTAAAAATATGTAGGCGGCTAGGTAACATGAAATTGATGAGAAATACATAAACTGCAAGTGTTAAAACCAAGGGTCAATATAATAACTCGTTATAATACAACCTTAATTGAAGTTGCCAAGATAGGAGCAAGATGGCTTTGTGTATTTGGTTTGAATCCATCATTAACACCCCTGTTCAAATGATGGGTCATTGAAATTAGGGACTACAGAATAAACCTCATAAGAAAGCATGCTTTAGATTCCGACAAAGTGATGAAAGGAGGAAGGAAAAACAAGAACTGATGATGGATGGAATGCAGTGCGTTCATTCATATCTAACCTGTCTAAGTGAATTGCTAAAGTAGGAATTCGCATTATAGGATCTTGAATCCTGACAAGCCGGTGAGAATATGAAGACGAACCATTTTGCACTTGTTTGACCATCAAACGCCCAGCAACCGCCAAGTCTCGATCAAACCATGTGTGCCACAATCCACCTCCATATGTCTGGACACCCACTTCAAGATATCCTCCTTTTGTCACCTGGCAAGGACAGAAATGTTTCATTCAGAAAAAGGTTTCCACATTTTCAGCTCCCCTTAGTTTTCGTGCACCAAATAAAAGCATGGCTACCTTTGATGTTGGCTTCAGTTTCAAACAAGGGCTATCCGTGTGTGCACCGACTATATGAAATCCATTACCAGCAGCATATCTATTTCAAAAAATAGGACATCAGACTCCCCAAGCATATATGGAAAAATATAAAATAGGTCCTGAAACACACGCCACTACCCTTCTTCCCATACATTTTGGTGCCTTTATGAAAACCCTATAGGCCTATACCAATGTGTCACAAGAATCCAATTGAAACCTTAACTTAATTGTTGATGTCAAAAGCTTCTATCGATAGTTTTTTCATATTTCCTTCATATGTTCATGCATTTCATAACATGAATCAATCAGAAGCATTTGGTATACAACAATTATGAGCAAAAATCACACACACACACATGATATCAACAATACAGAAAAACTTTAAGAAGTATTACCAGCATTCAGAAAAAAGAAAAACCCATGATCTAATTTTCATAAAATTAAACAAAATAAAAAAAAAGAAATAAAAATATGGCATTTAAGGGGAAAAAACATACTTTTTACCGATTGCGAAAGCAACAACGGTGGAATAATTTCTAGTGAAAAAATACTTGTTGCCAACTTCCAAACTCCAATCATTTCTTTCAGAAAGCTGTTCAAATCCAGCTTCCTTTAGACGTTTCTTGGATTCCTCTGAAATTAAGCAATCAATCAGTAAATTACTGGGTTAATAAACAATTGATAATCTAAAATCAAAAGAAACTCCCAGAATAAATTTATTTTCTTAAAAACTGGTAGCTTAAACAATTGATAATCTAACGTCAAAACAAGATTCCCAGAAAAAAAAAAAAAAAAAAAAAAAAAAAAAAAAAAAAAAAAAAAAAAAAAGAAAAAAGAAAAGAAAGAAAAATGGGTAAGTGAAAAAGATGAAGAGAAAGGATTATGGAAGATTACCAACGGCATGGAAAGCAGTAGGAGAAGCGTTAAGAAAAGAAATGAGATCAGACGCAACTGAGTTTGCATCATTTTGGGGTTGTTTTGCCATGTTTTTGTTTGCTTCGATTCGATTGTTCTCCCTACGATCTTGGTGACTAATTTTGAAGAAGACACACTTTTTCCGACAAGAGTAGAAGATAGTCTTAGACTTTTTTTTTAAGAGATTTTTTATCGGGTATTTCTGTGAATTTTCATTTTTCATTAAATACCCATATTTTTTTTACTAAGGTTAACTTTATTTAAAAAAATAAAAAACAAAATAAAAATATTAACCACCCCCTCCCTCTCCACCTTCTTCGACCACCCAAACTCCACCACCCCTTTTGACCACCACCTCCACCGGACCCACCCCCAGTCACCAAACACCCTCGCAAACTCCACTACCCCCTTCGCCACCACGACCTCCATGCGCGAAACTCCAATCAAATTTAAACTCCCAAATCAATACAAAACCCAAATTCAATTCAAAAAATAACTTAGGGCTTTGATTGGGGTTGGGTTGAATTGCAAAACCATGGTTTTAATTGTGTTTTTGGTTTGAGATTAAAGAGTTTGATTCAAAAATTCAAAACCCTAGAATTTTCCCCAATTTCATTTAAATGCTAAATGGTGAAATTGGCTCGAAGGGTGGTACGCGAGGGTGGTTTGCGAGGGTGGAGGTTCGGCGGTGGTCTGTTGGTTGTTCGCAAGGGTGGTGGGAGGTGTGGTGTGTGCGTTTGTATGCGTGGTGAGGGGCGAGGGTGGGGGTGGCAGCGTAGCTCGCGAGGGTGGAGGGAGGAGTGGGTTGGCAAGTGACAGTGGTGGTGTATGGGAGCAGRGGTAGAGTGGAGTCGGTTTGGTTGTAGGAGTGGTGGGGTGGTCGGTTTTTTTTAATTTTTTTTTTATATTTTAAAAATAAAACTTAACCATGTGTGGTAAAGTTTAACCTCCAAGGTTACCTTGTGGAATGTTTGTAAAATTGAGGGGTATATTGTAGAAGCCAAAAAAATAGGAGTATTTCATGGAAAATAAAAACTCACAGGGGTACCTTGTAGAAAATCCCYYTTTTTAATTTTTTTTTGGCAATGTCGACAAAGAAACACGAGTAGGTTAGTCGCCTTTTCTAGCATTAATCGCTAGTACATGGACTAAGTGCACCTGTTCTCAACACCTTAGAGAACCTAATAAAAGTAAAGTTACTACATAAACATAAAAGATCACTAACTATACTTTTACATTCCTTAACACAAAGACTTGGATTATGTAAAAAATTAATGATCGAATGGGAATCGGTGTGGACTTCAATTGCATCGCACACCTCCTTAGCCTTCTCCAAGCCATAAARGCTGGCAAGCATTTCAGCTTGTGTTGAGTTAACGGCATGCACCGGGTGCCCCTCCTGTGTAATCATCCTATTATTCTGGTCCAAAAGACACCATCCAACTTCGACCTTAAAAAGATTATTGCGTTGAGCCTTCCAAGCACCATCAACAATCAGCTTCCACCTTGTGGCAGGGGTAGTCACTCCTCTACTTCAACTCGTGGGGACCTTTCTCTGCTGGTAACTCTYATGACTCTTAGGGCTTACTTCCAACTTTTGATCTCTTGAGAAGCACAAATACCAGGTTTTTATGCATTGGTCGATTATCATCATAATGATAAATCGGATTCGGCCTGGCATCCCTGAAAATCACCTCATTTCCATGAATCCAAATGGCCTTGCAGGTGGCTACAAAATAAACGTGTCTTTCCCCTCCARCTTTAAAGAGATAATTGAACCAGTTAATGAACCACTCTTTCAGACTATTAGGAGATGCAACCTGCTGGTGAAGTCCTAAGGCACCAGCTTTCCAAACATGCTGAGCAATGGTGCATTTCCAGAATAGATGTAAACCAATTTCCTCCTCCCCATAGAAAWGACATCKGTTAGGAACTTGAAGGCCGTTTTTTGAGTACATTATCATGCGTAGCTAGACAATTGTGTGTCAATTTCTAAGCAAACCATCTCCATTTCTGTGACATGTTCGTTCTCCAAAGCTTTCTCCAAAAATCGATACTCTCCTCCTTACTTACCTTATCATCCTAATTTTTCTTTAGGAATTTGTAAGCTGATCGTACAGTGTAGTTCCCATGAGCCGTCTCTCCCTACTCAACTTCATCAATCTTGTTATTTTTAGGTAAGTGGACAGCAACAATGGCTCTTGCAATGGGTGGATGAAAAGCTTTCCAAATYAGATCTTTCTTCCAGTTCCCTTGTTCCGAAATCAAGTCGATGACCCATACCGGACGTTCCTCATTAAAACCTTATCGAAAATTGACTCGGCCTACACTTGTCCAMATATGATCCGTTATACTAATGCTTTTGCCATTTCCTACTCTAGAAGTAAAGCTCTTTCTAACCATAGAGCAAGCCTTCTTTAGGCTTCACGCACAAAAGGAAGCACCATTTGGGAGCTTACTCAACGATTTATTAATAAAGGAACCCTTGTATTTTTGAGACATGATTTTACTCATCAGGCAATTCTTATTGTTGTAAATTCTCCACGCATGTTTCCCTTCCAAGGCATAGTTCATGGCTTCAATATCCTTTAATCCCAAGCCCCCAGCTCCTTTTCCTTTTCCAAGGTCGATTGTTTGCTCCAATGTATTCCTTTCTCTCCTGGTTTCTTCGGCCAATAGAACTGCATGAAGGTAGAKTTCAATTTCTTCAGAATTAGTTTCGGCAAGAGATAGATAACCATCATGTGACTAGCCAGTGTAGATAATACTGAGTTGATTAGCACATCCTTTCCAGGTTGACTCAGGTGAGAGTACTTCCATGCAGTAATGATGCTATTAACCTTATCACAAATAGTCTGAAATACACCAGTCGCCGATCTACCGTCAATATCCATCGGACAATCGCGATACCTACCAAGATATGTCTTAAGCTGAACACCTACGGGCTCTCTTAGTGTCTCCCGTAGATCTGTAGGTGTGTTCCTGCTAAAGTTCACATGGGATTTATTAAAATTGACTAATTCCCCTGAGATATGGCAGAAATCATCTATTATAACCCRAATTGTTCGACAACTAGCTTCATTGACCCTAAAACATACTAGGGCATCATCTGCAAAGAATAAATGATTGATCGRATAACCTCCTCTACAAATTTTGATTCCCTGAATTATCTTCTGATTCTGCAGCAYCGTTAGTTTCCTRGAAAGTACTTCAATGCAAAGCAGGAAAAGGTAAGGGGAAAGATCGAGTATTTCCCTGCCTTAGTCCTRCCTTTGGCCGGAAAACACCAGTAGGAGTACCGTTGATTAAAATAGAATAAGACACCGTCTAAACACATTCACGGATCCAAGAAATCCATCGTTGTGGGAAACCAAAAGCGKTTAACACATCTCGTAGAAATGTCCAATTTATCTTGTCATAKGCCTTATTTAAAACCTTATGGATTGCTTCATAAGCACTTCCATAGTTTCTTCTTTTGAGGGCTCCTATTAATTCAWGAGCAATGATACATTTATCACTCATTAGCCTATCAACGASGAAAGCATTTATGGAAGTCATCGATTAGCTCCCCCATAGCCGATTGCATCCTTTGTACCATGCACTTCGAAACAACCTTGTATATCGTATTGCCGACACTGATGGGCCTATAATCAGTGACCTTCTCGGGATGATTAACTTTAGGAATGAGAGTAATGAAGGACTTGTTGACTTCTCTCAACAAATTCCCGTTTCTTAGGAAGGAATTTACTGCTTGCCTAACATCATCTTTAATAGTAGGCAAGTGATGTTGGAAGAATGCGGGGGGAATACTATCCGATTCGAGAGACTTAAGTGGTTTCATTGAGAATACCGCCTTTTCCACATCCTCCATAGTGAAACTCCTTGAGCAGGTGCWCCATCAAGTGATTACTTACTCTCGGCAAATTATCCAACCAGTAGGATTTATGGTCATCTGAATTAAAAGTGCTTGAGGAAGGTTCTTCTTGGGAGTTAGTCCTGAACAAGTCCTTATAGTATTTTTGGAAGTTCTCTACAATAAGCACTTCATCAAACACCCAAGTGCCAGAATCATCTTTGATAGCTCGTATTTCATTTCTCCCTTTCCTCGACTTAACACACTTGAAGAAATACCCCGTACATTGATCACCCCACACTTCCCATCTGTCTTTAGCCCTTTGTTTCCARTACTTGTGTTGAACATCCGCCGCCAAACAATCCTTCTTGGCCTATAGATTAGCAATCGCTTCCACTTCGGTTTGGGGTTCCTATTGTCCCTCTCTAACCGTATCGTTGAACTTATCCCAAGTGATCCCCAGCCTGCTACTATACTCCATACACCACTTTTTACTTTGACATAGTATATTCCAACTCTTTCTTTGTAGCCTAAACATAGCAGATCCTYTAACGTACTCAYCCCAAACCAGGGGCACCATATCTTAGCTATTGTGATGCGTAATCCACTAACTCTCCATCTTATATGGGCTCTTTCTTTTTTTTGTTGGGGGTTTTGAGTGGAYAATGATCGGGGCATGATCGGATACCAGGATTTCACTTTTCCAAGTAAAAGAATCCGGGAATAAATGACACCACTCATCATTGCCATAAGCTCTATCAAGTTTCTCATTAATTAAGTCTAGGGGCTCCCTATTATTTGTCCAGGTGAATTTTGCTCCTGCACTTGACAGGTCCTGAGCCTGGCATAGAATTTTCCGCTCGACAAAGTCATTTACCCCCTTGATATGCTCAATCCCCCCAAATTTCTGGTAAGAATACTCAAGTTGGTTAAAATCCCCCAGGAAACACGTAGGTCCCTTGTACTTGCATGTTAACTCAATAATATGTTCCCAAACTTGTTTCCTCTCCTCCAGGTATGGAGAGTTATACACAAAGAACAACCAGTATGTTGGATCGATTGAACAATACAAGAGGGGGGTGAATTGTATTGAGGAACTTAAGTAACTTTTCGCAGGATTATGGAGAAAAAGTAATATCTCTAGTAAAAGTCTTCCACACTCTCTCGACGAAGAATGAGAATTTCTGAACCTCCTTCCATAAACATACAGAAGACTCTCAGACAGATTTCAGACGAAGGAAGAAGAAAACGCTGGACCCATTCGATAACAACACAGTGACTTTCGTAAACCTTATAATATAATACTATGAGTAACCCTTAATAAGCAACTAAGAACCCCTCGTGTCAGTGATCAGATAGTTCGCTATAATTCCTGATAACCCCTCACACTTGAGACCATGGAGGCCCCTTTCATGGTACCACAGATAAACTCTCTCATCACACATTTTCTGGAGTAACTAATACTCCCATGCGCCTAGTCGCGGTGAAATATCTTGCAACAAACCCCTCTCTGTACGGTCTATCAGACTATCTAATACTCAACTTCGTACTTTTGCCAACTGCCAGAACTACATACATTACTCGACTGATTAAGCGCGGATGACATGAAGTACATGAGCTTCTGAATTATCTTTGCTTCAACATGATCGAAGTCAGCGAAAATTGAGATCGTAGAAGGTGAGATTTGTATCGTTAGGTGACGATAGATTAACGATGATGTAGAATCTGAAGTCAAATCAGTAACCCACCTACACATGCCGCATTATCCTTCTTTATATTGTAGTCCAATACCAATCATTGGGTACGGACTTGGTAGTCCAAGATCACCAACTACACGGACATGCTGGTAGTTGCACGTTCCTGTTTTATTCAATCTCGTGTAACGATACTTATCCGTACTTATTTCTTCCTTCTCAGTTTGTTTAGCGCTGAAGAGACAGCGTATAGCCGAGCGACTGATCAGATTAATCGGATTAACATCTTGATCACAACTCCAAATTCGTATCTCGTGGAAATGTTCTTCATTAGTGATTAAAACACTTTTGCTTTGCATAATCTATAGGAGTTATTCATCTTTCTAAACCATTTTCTCAAGAAGACATTATTCTAAGAGGATGTGTATAAGCTATCTATCTAATCAATTCAAAGCATAGTATAATTGTTATGTATACGCATAGAAGAGTAGAAGAATACTTGAGATGAAATTAATCCTATCGTATTTGCTATATAGAAGATGTATGTAGTCATTGAGATGCGCAGAAACTACTTGAAGCTACAATTGGAATTTGTACTGGACAGAATTTCCATTCTACATATACATATAAATTAATAGATGTTATAGATAAGCATCTTTGATTCTCATACAACTATCTTTATCTATAATCCTTTTATCCTTTAGTAGCGTAATTAGTCATATCATGCATATATACTCGCCCAAGTTGGTGCATGTATTCCTGAGAGAATCCTAGACAAGCACAATTCGGCATGGAGTACCCTACTATAAAGGAGTCACAGTAACGGACCAAATTCCGTATATGGACAATCTGAGTATCGTAGAGGCTTGTTGCGCAGAAGGACTTGGCCAGAACTTCATTCCCATAACTGTAAGCAGATTTTCATGGTCTGAGTCTCTTGTTGAGAGTTGCTGTAAAGAGACAGGCAAGCAATGTACGCAATAGTCGATGCCGGAACTTCTTCCCAGACTTCACAGTTATTATTCCTGCCAGACTCCAAAATTAAGACTACCTCAGTGGACCATCAACAAATCACAAACCTGGATAATTGGCATACCACTGAACGTTCTATACCACCCACATTATCATGATATAATACTTTATGACTTTGCTTTTTGTTGTTTTTGTGTCATCTATACATAACACCTTCATGTACGCCGTTACAACAAAATTGTTGGATGGCATATAATACAGATCATTAAGTGATTTGAGCCATGGACGGACGAGATAAGCTGACGACAATGGGATCACATCGGTCCAAACAGCTCCTCAAATGTGAGACCAAAGCTAAAAGTATCAAAGCAATTTCCCTGGCATACAATCAATTACTCGAGATAATTACTACAACACATTCCATATGACAAATGAAGCAGAGCCCAAGATAGCCAAATTCAATCCTTCTATTTGAATCAATAACGTCAGACACAATATGAGACTATGAATACTCCACGCAGTTTTCCAAAAGCATGCACCGATAATCTAGCTTTATGTCCCAGAGAGAAACCAGCATGCCATGATCAAGCATTGTCTGAGCAATAACCGAAAGCCTAACCTGGATATCTGAATATGTATTAAAGTCGAAGCCCCCCTCCAATCATGAATCAACATCACCAGTAGCAATCACAAGACTCAAGTACCTGAAAGTCTCTCCACCATGCAGCCAGCTGAGCCGCCATTCATTGAGGCGTGGGCCAACTCTGGGACCAGCAAGCGCTCACGAGCAGTTGATCTGTACCAGCGCTAGATACAAAATACCATACATGAATAGCATATATATCCCCAGCAACAAGACGAATATAGATAATTGCAGGGATAACGTTTTGGGCTCGATGATTGGGGTTCAGTCAGAAGGATGTCCAAGAATAAGTACGATGAACTGATGCAGTGAAACTTATCTCAATCTGATTCAATAAAGATTTCGGGTCATAGCTAAAGACTGTGAACACCTCTGTCTACCCACCGTCTTGTAGTGTATCCCCCCAGCAGGTTGGCTCATCCAAATTAAGTGCCTACTCTCTTCAATAGCGCGCTATTCGACAGTTTACGAGGTCTCTGCTCTATATCTCTCTATACTTCATAACGCTAGATACACATACATAAACGCAACATCTCGATTAATGACTTGAAATGTGCTCCTAGATCCCCATCACGCATAGCGCCATCAATCCCCCTTCGCAATGGCGCACTTCATTGCTCCCCTTCTATGACGCTAAGCTGATCCAGGATATCCCTCCCTCCACATAGTACGGCTCTCCAAATGACGTCGGCTTGATTTTTTTGGTACCATAGGCTTCCACCTCTGATGGTGCTCTCAGTGGAGTATCGTCGGTGATGTACTGACGAGACATGTTAGGGTGACTGAGAGCTTCTGCAAAAGTAACTGTGAGAGGATAGGTTGAAAAGGCAAGGGAAGCGTATGGGGTAACTCTACACGATATATAATAAGGTCATTAAGAGTGTTTCCTGGAGTGTGACGTAGTGTTTGGCGAGGCAAATATACACTCAGTTCAGACTCAGTATCAGGATGATGTGTTGCACACAACGACTAATTATCCCAGACTGACCTTTTCCCACCACCTCAAGAGCTATCGCCCAGAATATGTAAGGCAGGACCGAGCAGTTTAGCTAAGTCTCTTGATGTGGTAAGAAAATCGTGCTAGGTAAATGTTCCCTCAGCTTTGACACTTGAAGCGGGCACAATTTACAGTAACGGAACATCAACGATTTCTATAACTGTCTGTACGCATAGATATTGTTTGTGTAAGTGAGCAGGGAATCCGATAAAACTTGAATAGGGAATATTAAGTATGAGCGGTGCCTGGTTCCGCTCAACAAGTTACTACTTGTGTATATATGTATTAACACGTCACTTGTTTTAAGACACATACATGTAGTGCGTAATAACATCAAGGAACTGCAAAAGTCTACAACACAAAAGCTCAAGCTTGAATAGCAAGACTAACCTGCGAAGACTGTTATTGTTCTTCGCTGTATACTGGTATATAATTCGGCATAAATTACGACGTATCATATGTAAATCGGCTTTTTATGCAGTCTTTCGAGCCACCGCCTTAAGGTTACAGGTGGCAGGCGTGACCAATTAGCTTTCAGTTGTCATTCCGCAGACTTGAAGTGTGAAGATGTCCGATTTCGAAGTCCATCCATTGAGAATCCTCAAAGTGAAAGACTGTTTGTTGGGCTCGATAGATCTAGTACAGGTATTCAAGAATATGAGGAAGAGGATCGCCACCTCAGGGTCTTGAGATTAACATGAAGAATGAAGAATACTTCTCTAAATTTTAATCTAGTGCGCATAATGTCTAATAGTTAAAATGGCGCTGTAGTATTGTACTTTATACACTTAGGAGGCGTGCCCGAAATTGCAACATTATATGTGTGTGAGTAGGTGACGCGGAAAAATGGTACATAAAAAATGGCCGGAACAAAATCTCTACCTAAACTCAATTAAACACTCGTTGAGGTGGGAGACCGGAACGATCGTTGGAGACAGCACTGGGTATAATCAGGAGATGTGATAAACTCGAGAGGCGCGCTTCTCAGAAAAAGTTTTTACTAAAGAATTTGATGCGGCCATAGTCGATGTATTACTCGTGGAAATACTACTGTTTACAGGCTAAAGACAATATGTATAGTTCTCGAGATAAATATAATTATATACTAGTGACCATTCAAAATGAGACTATTGATTTGAACAATACCTGAGTATAGCATATCTATGATTGTTAGCATAGGTGGGTTCTATTATGTAATTCCCTAACCGATCAAAAATTGCAGATCTTACACAGATGGAGAATAACTAGTTCGCTTAAAACTACCTCTATCTTGGCTTGCTTGATGTAGTTATTCAATAAAAGATTTAAAGAAAACAGGGTGTTATAAAGTTAACAAGACAGTTATATAGATGCTCTAGCAAAACATAGCTGTGAGAATCCCGCACTACACCTCCACGGATTTGGACCACATAGAGGCTAAATCTTATATCTGATCTTTAATGTGACGAAACGATACAATAAGCCGGTCCAATAAAAAGCTTTAAGCTATATCTTATGAGTCACAACATACACAGAGCGTTGATTGATATTTATCACGAATTACATAAACATGAATAAACAAAGGTGAGTAGCATAGGCATAATAAGTAGATATCTGTACTCGTCCTCTCTACACACCTTGTTAGAAGAAATTTAAAAAGGTAGAAGAACAAGTGATTTGTGGAAAGTCACTTGGCATTCACAGAGGGGTTGAAGGCATGTGAGTGTATGTGCTTAGGCTACAACAAACATCGAATTGCATCATAGGAGCTATACAAGATAGAGAATTCCTAACAAAGGAATCGGCGCGTTACGATTGAATATCCATTAGAAGTTAGTGTGTAACTAGGAGAGCGATAACTGCGGTTTTACAGTAGGATGACGAAAATAACACAGATAGTAGGATTCATATTATGATTTTAACGGAGTAAAGTACAAAAACACCATGAGAAAACAAAGGAGAGATATAAAGAGTAGTGACGTAACTATGAGTTGCGGTGAACCTCGTAAGAAACTTATGACTCTTCACCATTTTTACAGATATATCATTAATCGATAGTAACATTCTCCCTTAGCATACTGACGTATATCAAATTGAATTAAGCCATCAATCATATAAGCTATACCTTCATAGGCTTTAAAGTCAAATTAATACAGCAAAAAGCAAGAAAGAATTATAATAATAAGTAGTAGAAATGAGAAGAGTTTTTTGCGAGTAGTATGGTAATTCTCAAGGATTTATAGCCCTATTTCGACTTGCCTGAATCTCGATACAGAAGCGAGATATGCTATTATGAACATTTCAGCAACAACGAAATGTGATTCCTTCTGGAAAATAGAGGTCTTTTTTGAGAGCTGTACCCATGGGCGTGTGACTGTGTAAAGAGTAGTGTAATTGAAGTCGTGTCAGTAAGGTGAGAGAGTCGATCTAGAACTGGAATCTGTTCAGACCCAAGCAATAATCAGATATAGGAAAGTCTCGCGGACCCGAGCTAAGGCATGCGAGAGAGTTATATATTGTCACGAGCATTTAAGATCGAGATGCCGAAGAACTACCCAAGATTCAGAAAGAAAGGGCGTGTTAGTCCAGAGTAATTATCCGACGACTTTCTGACGAGAGATTTGTGGGAGCTGTTCCAAATCAGTGAGTTCTACGAGAGAAGAGGTGAGTGGGCTTATGAGCGTGATCATGTATCGATAACACGCGATTTGGCGCCATTGGAGCTAATGGAGAATACTCCGACTTCTTCTCTTTTTCTATGGGAAACTGTCTAAGAGCCAAATGCGTGATTTGGTCGATATGCAGGTTGAGAAGACTAGTTGATAGAGGCGCTCAAGAAAGTTGGTTTGCCTATGGCAGCACGGATGTCTGAGGGATTTAACCAACGTCTATGGAAACATTAGAGGCTTCACTGTCTTGTGCCTACTAGGAGGGTCATTATAGCGCTCCGTTTCCACGCGCTAAACTATAGGTCGGGCTCAATAGTTGGTGTGTGGTCATTAGAGTATTTAATCCATAGTATAGAAAACCCTGATCAAGAGAAGATCAATATTCGGTCATCATCGAGAATAATTCAGCGTACCAGAGAAATATTCACGTCCACGGACCTACTCGACTACTGCAACCACCTAGGACACGCCTCGCAGCTACAATATCTAAGTTCACATTGAGAATGATTTTCTAACGATGTTCAGGTCATTCTCTATCTATTTTATTCATTGAGGTGAGAGATATGCAGTATTATGTGCGTCACGATATTTGGTAGTCCAGGAAGTGAGTGGTTATTACTGACAATGAATCATGAGTGGCTGGCGATACAAAATAGGGTATGGGTTCTGTGGCGTTATGTCATCACACACTATGTTATATATATTGCATAAGTCATTTATATTAAAATTGTCATAAGAAAATAAAGAGTCGAGATAGATCCATAGGAGATTTAGTAAGAAGAATATTTGGTCCGAGTCCTGTAGGTGAGAGGCGTCACAATAAATGCATGAAAATTTGAATAGACTAACTGATTCTTGGATCGAACTGAGACCAGGAATAAGCTAAAAGCACTACGACGCATATAGAGTCGCACAATGAGCATGTGTAGACACAGTGTTATGACAAATCCTTAATACGATACTAATACCATATTATGACGTAGTCGATGAACAACACACGAAAAGTCACACAATCATTTATGCACTATTAGATACTACGCCTTGTATAGCTGCACCTATACATACACAGATGGTAGTTCTGGGAGTACGTACCTCCCAAGTATCGATACTAATTCCAACTTATTACGTAGATGTCTACATAAGCCACGTCTTATTCACGAGTCGGATGTATACACAATACGTCATGATGAGCGGCGAGGTAATAATATATCAATCGGATCAATTGTGATTCACGCACGAATCTCTCAAAACGGTCACGTGAAGCGTTAAAGACACATCATCTCTCTTTTCTTACGCGTGGGCCGGAGCCAGAAGTCCCCATCAGCCGATCTTTGTACGTATCGGAGTCAGAAGAGAGCGATTAAGTGTTGTTTTGACCGTAGAACGTAAAATATTGCAAAGTTCATTCTCGTACAATGCGGTGGACGATCAGAAGGACGCAAGCACCTCTTAAACTACTGTTGCTCTAGCGACCATAACTTAACCTCCCCTTTCCTTTTCTGGCCGCAATAAATGCTTTGTCCCCAACTACTCTCCAATCGTTGAGAACATTCGGATGCAGCACATGTAATAGATTTCCTAGAAGATTTCCAATCACACCATGTGACTCAACCCACGGATTAGCAGCAAGGCAATATTTGAAACCGACAACTCTGGGAACCATGGAGAAGTGCAATAAAGTTCCCTTATAGTTTAGGCTTTCATGAGCTAGCAGGCGCACTTTTGTCCCTCTACGATCACGGAAGAAAATATGATTTTCTACTTCATTCCTTGTTTGCACTAGAATTGTTGCACAAGACATATGATAGGGCTGTTCATACCCAATTCCTGTTACTTACCACATCCTGTTAAGACCAACCAGCGTCTCAATCAATTGGTCAGGATTTTCGACTTACGCTATACTGATCGGCCGTAGCGGAGAGTAACCTTCCCTTTGGACCGGTAATCATAATGTCCGCCATATCGGTCTCATCCACGGCTCTCATATAATCTAGCCAAAATTGCATTGGTGTGCACCACATGGTCGCTTAATCCTGCATATGACAGATGAGCGAGGCTAAATGAACACGAGTGATATAATGGCACACCACCGAGGAGACATTCCAGTTATTAATAGCGACTCACCGCATTAACTTTATAGATCGAGAATGCAGGTTTAGTGGGGTTGGAGTGTGGGTACAGAAGGTCTGAAAGAATATTTAGAGATGAGAGGTCTCGCAGTCTTCGTAGAGAAAATAGAAATCTAAATTAATCTCAAGTTTATGACTACCAATCAACAAAAAATGAAGGTGTCTTAGACTCTTAGTCATCGGAATTAATCCGTAATGGGTTAAAAAAAGTGTTTTAAAAAGGAAAAAATTGAAATAGATTATCCCATCTTTTGGTGGTATATTCATAATAGTGAGTTATTTTTTGTTGACTGACGTTGACTTTAAGATGAARTGAGATCATTTTCTATCACATTTTAGTCTGACGATAAACCTRWGTGTTAGGGAGATTGGTAGGAAATGACTCGTTGTGACCAACCCAGCAAAAGGCCCATTAAGAAGTTAAGTTTCGGAGGAAAGGAGGGGAATTTAAAGTTAAAGAGCGCCAATTCAAATAACCGTCGGGCATTGAGGAAACTACAAAATCGTCATCCCACGATCTCACTCATGAAGTGCTATAAATAGGAGGCTGAAGACTCATTAACAAAAACATCAAACATATCTTTTCTTCGCATCTTACAGCTTTCTTTAGTCACACTTGGATTATTAGTCAAGTTTAGTTTAGCGTACTCTACCATGTATCATTAATCTAGTACTTTCATTTCCAATTGTATGATCATGACGGTAATCATTCTTCCTTGTAATGCAGTTGTAGTCTGACTCTATTGGGTACCTTTTAATAGAAGAATTTTGCATATTTTATCAAATATGTTTGTCCTAAACTTCAGTCTCATTCCACACTCTATTTAATCTCTAAAGCTAACTACCTTTTTCAAGACTATGCCTACTTTTCTAGGAGCCTTTTACATTAGTGAAACCATCCATTATTAACAAGAGAGCCCACTAACGAACCAAAAACAATATTGGGCATTTGACTTGTTGGTGAAATACAAAATCAGCTCAACATGAGCTAAAATTTTAATTAATCCCAACTTTATACCCAATCTTGTTCAACCTGTTATATAGGTTAATTTCAACTTTTTTTTTTTTAATTGGAAAATAGTTGGTTTGGGGAACCAGCGTATAGGATAGCGTTTCCCAACAAGTTAATACTTATTGTGTATAATTGAATCACTTGTTTTAACTACAGGGATCAGATGAATAAACACAAAGCTCAAATATGGTGCAGAACTAGTAGAGCTGTTTCTTGGACTGTTATAGCTGAAAAACAGTCATATTCCTTTTATTATGCATCTTAACCTGTTAATGGTAAATGGTTGATTCCAGGACTTGAAGTGGTGAAGCTTTCGAGTATTCGATGAAAGAGGTGTGCTCAAATTGAAGTATTCAAAGGAAGATTCACGGTCTGAAGATAGTAATGAAGATAGAGAAATACTTTCAAATGTTTAATCTATGGAATTCATGTAATGCTCTGTAAGTATGACTTATATGTTATGGTTTGAATTGATTAATTATGTTGTTGAGTTATGTATGATTTGGTACAAGATGGAACAAAATTCATGACATACTCCATTTGGGACAGGCTGGGAACCAGCTGTGTCCTAGTGGATATTGTGCGGTTTTGAAAAAGAGTTTTTCTAAAATTTTTTGTAAAAGATGATTTGAAAAATATGTTTTTGCGCTAGAAGAATATAGATAGAAATATTTGTTACCACTTAAAACCTAGAGTATTATCTTGTTCGATTTTATCTTTATGAATCAAGATGAACAAGATAAATATTTCCTTAAATCCATCTTGCCTTGCTCGACAAGTAGAGAGATTTAAGAAAACTAGGGTTAAGGTCAACAGCTTATAATAATCATCATAGTTCTAAATTTCACACATTCTACACACGGATTGAAGAGGCTTACTTTGAAGGAAAACAAAGCATAAGAACCCACTTGGAGTCTATCACAAGAGGCATTAGTCGACGCATAGTAAACTTTCTTATTAGCTTGGTTTAGGAGTAATTAAAGGAGAGAAGTTGATTTTGTGAAGCATTCAACGGGGTTGAAGGCTGGTGAGTGTTTTGGATTAAACCAAGTTGGGAATTAAGTGTGATTAGATGTGCACATTCATAGTTGAGTGTGGGGTGTGCTGGTTCCAGGAGTAGGAACAGAGTGAAGTGTGTTCTTTGTTTTTCGGAGTAGATTAATGTTAAAGAAAATAGGGTGAGGGAGGAACGAGTCTAGAGTTGGGTGAACTGTTAACTTTGTGTGTCCTTATTATTTCGTAGTTTTAATTCGCTGCGCTTACCGACAAGCCTATTGGTTCTCTACTAAGTCGAAAGAAGAAAATTGGGTAGTAGAATAGAATAGATAGCTTTCAATTCCACTCTCCTTGAGTATCATAAACCTTCATCCCAGACTCTGAAAAGAGCTCAGCCAGGAATGAAGTGTTAGACAAAATTGAGTTTGGTGTACAGCTCCGGTAGATAGGGTGGTGGGGTAGACTCAAGTAAGAAAGAAAAGGATTTGATCAAGCAGGGAATTGTCCGATGACGTTCTTACACAAGCTTTGGGGTGTCTAACATATGGGTATGAGATAGGTGGGCTTATGATAGCTGTTAAGAGTTTGGAAGTGTTTGGGGAATTGTGGTATTGAGGACTACTTGTTTGTGCGCACGAGAGAGTGTGTGTGTTTTGTTGAGGTTGTGAGAATGGGGATGTAAGTATGTGTTGAGCCGTGCAGGTCCTGGAGGTTGTTTGGGTTTACCAAGTGAAAATTAGAGGCTATCACTTTTGGCGTATAGGGGCTGCTGCCTGTAAATGGGGGTAGTGGTGCTAGATTAAGTATTTAGGGCGATGAGATATTAAGTCATGAACGAAATATGTTAGAGTCTAAGAGAAGAATAGGGATATGAAGACATTCTCTCATGCCATGCCCAATATCTTCTATATTTCAAAACCACAGTTCTCTAATAAATTCTTAGTTCTTGAGTTGGTAGAGGAAAGTCATATTTCGGGGTTGGTGATTGGAGTAGAAAGGGAGAGGCAGAAGAATCGGAGTGGCTGGGCGAGACAAATAGGGTGAGTGAAAGAACCAGTCCGCAGGGTATGTAATAGGGGAGTGATTTCAAGGGTTGATATTGGTCTATTTTGTAAAGTGTGAGGCTTCCTAAATGGTTTAAAGATGTTTGGTCGGAAACTCGACAAATTGGTATAAACTCTCTGAGAGTGAGAATGAGCATTATCAGTGTATGCACTAAGATATCAAGTCATCGGTGATTGAAACATACATTCTTTCAAGATACACTACCACAAAATGTGGTGGTGGGCAGTATACATCAAATGCTTAAACGGTAAGTAATTAATAAGTGGGGTAAATACTGGATTAATGGTTTCGAGACTTAAAAATAGTGTAGGGGAAGCTTAAAAACCTTCTCCTTCTAATGCGGCCTCCATAGGTTTTGACTGTAGAGGGGTAGTTGTTCACATAGCTCTTCTTGTCAATTGATGGCAAGGCCAGACTTCACTTGCAGGAGAATTAACTCCTTTCTTTTTCTGCGCAATAAATGTTTGTCCCAGACTCTTCCATCGTTGAGAAATTTGGATGCAGGCACATGTATGGATTCAGAAGGGGATCCTTATTGATCCAAGGGGATTGAGCAAGGCATACATTTGAAATGACAACTCTGGGGACCTGGAGAAAGGTGAATAAGAGTTCCCTTATAGTTTAAGGCTTTCATGAGTAGCAGGGCACTTTTGTCCTCTACGATCAGGAAGAAGATATGAATTTTCCTACGGTTTCATCCTTGTTTTGCACTAAGTAATTGTCAATGATGGTTCCCCCAATTCTGTAACTCCATCTTACAAAGCTTTATTTAGTCAATTTTTACCAATGGCCTAGGGAGTAACCGATAAATGCTCTATCATATCCACGGCTTTAAATAATGGACAATATCCATGTGCCATGTCGATCTCTCCGCGGGCAAGACAGGAGTTTTTGGCACTGGCATATATCATTGCATTAACTAACATGAGGTTGTGGTGTGTAGTGTGGGTACAAGGTTTAAAATATTTTAGAGATAGAGGGCTCTCAGTCTTAGTGAGAGACGATTTTGTTTCAGAGAGAAACACAAGATCATGGTGAGTTTTGTGAACCAACCACTGGATATAAGGAATTGTAAGGGACCCCTCTGACTTCAATCCCCTACAATTCCAAGCCAAAGTCCTCATCTGGCCTCTTGAGGCTTTGGGCCAACCTCTGGGCCATGGTCAGCAGCAACATCCAAACTTGAAACAATATTACCATGTAGGGACGTGAACTGAGGCGGAACTTCATCTCCAACTGATTCATAGAATGATTTCGTCATAGCAAGACTGTGAACCCTGTCTACACCACCCTTGGTATCCTRGTCTGCATYCGAGAAATCCCTGTCACTGTCTTCATACTTGATCTTTTTGAACACATCACAAACGAYAACAAATCTTTCCTGAATCCCTTCCCCATCACGCACTAGTGCCCTCTTTCTACTTCTTCTCTCCTTCTTGAYCTACTTGATCGATATCCTCCCTCCACAATAGCCAATACGCTTTTTTTTTGTACCCATGCTCCCACCCCGGGAGTCTGACGAGACAATGGTGATGATTCTCATGAAGTTTTGGGATAGTTGAAGCGTAAGATCTTGTGGTGAAGTCTCTCTTATAGTAATGGCCTTATTAGTGTTTTCCTKAGTTGACTGTTGTTTTKGGCCTTCTAGTAGACTCAAGTATAAGGATGAAGAGGAACCACCTCCATCTCCCCTGTTRGGTCCCTTAGGTTTTGAGTGATGGCAAACCAATACAGGGAACATGACA
>SNQN01006189.1:0-40071 GCA_008642245.1 Bassia scoparia | reverse complement strand
GCTTTTTCCATGTCTCCTTAATTGCTTCGATAATATTCCAACTAGTAAGTCGATGTCCAATACCAATTTATCATTTCCGGTTCTAGTTTTGCAGTAATCAGTGTAACAAAATTTCCATCGACATGGTTCCCACTTCCCACTCAGGTCTCATCTAGGGTTTGTACGGTTCTATATGTTCTCTTGGTCAATTTTCACTTGCGACAGAGTTTAAAATTGAAAAAACTTCGGCTACTCTCTCATTCATGTTTGGCCACCAAAACAACTCCTTTAAGTCTTTGTTACCAACTCTTCACCCCCTAGGGTGACGGAATAATGGTATATAGACCTTCCTCAAATTCGGTGCTTTACATCACGCAAAGTTTAGTGGCACAACCATCGACTTTTTAAACTCAAGCTACCATCCTACCTGAATCTAATCGCTCTCCGGCACCATTACTGAACTTGCCCCTTAGATTTTCTCAAAATTCATCTTGATTTGGTGTTCCTTGATTGCATCAAATACTAGATGGACACATTCCATAGCACGCACTTTGCCTCCAACTTCACCATGATCTGACCTCAACATGCAGTTTCGTTCATGCCCACACAACTTATCTCAACAATCTAAGGTTGGAGATGTGGCTCTGATTTTCTACTAAGGCATCAGCCACGACTTAGCTTTCCTTCTTATATTGAACTGTCTGGTCATACCTTTATTCATTCTAACCATCGCCATGGCGCATGTTCAAAATCCTTTTGGTCAATATACTTAATCTCTTATATCCGTGAAGATCTTGCAAGTAACACCATATAAGCTAGTGTCTCCATATTTTTCAAGCGCAACGATGCTGCGAGTTTCTAAGCTGTTGTCGTAAGTTGACTTCATAAAGGTTCAGTTGTCCGAGGGTAATCTATCAACCTCCCATTTCTGTTGCAAGACGCAACCTAGCCCGGTTCCGATCGTCCATATACCTCAACATCCGTCACTTCCGTCAGCATGCTACCACTGTGCGTCGTCAACCGTTCACCTTAAGGTTTGGAAACCGATCAACACTTCTCTCCCACTCAAACTTTGTCTCCTTTTTTCATTAGACATTGCTGCATTGGTCTTGCTATTTTGCGAGATCTTCGACGAATCTCCTATAATAACCCACATCCCTAAAACTACCTAAATCAGTCACATTCTTAGGAGTTGGCCACCATCTTGACCGCCTAATCTATGCGGTCCACAAACACCCTCCAAGAAAGTATACTGACCAAAATGCAACTTGGTCCAACCCAAACTGCATTTGAATGTTTGGCATATAAACTTTATTCCAAGGGTTTTTATATTCCTCAAAATTTTCTGTGTCGATTGTCATTCCTCATTCCATTTGAATATATCAGAAATATAATCAATAAAGAAACCAAATTTGCCAATACTCATGAAACACTTCTTATTCAATTAGGTCCATTAAAAATCAGCAGGTCCTTGGTTAACCCACAAGGCTATGACTGTAAATCATAGTTCCCATAACGAGTCGGTAAAGGCAGTCTTTGGAATAATCCTGGCAGCAACCCTCAGTTTGATGATAAACCGACTTTATCAATTCTCAAAACCAACGCGCCCTTCCAATTGGTCAATAAGTCGTCTATTCTCGCAAAGTTATTTCTCTTTATAGGACATATTCAATCCCCGATAGTCAATATCATAGCCTAAAACTGCCCATCTTCTTCTTCAACAAATTAAGACTGGGGGTCCCCAGTGAGGCACTAGGCCTACATACCCTGTTCCTTCAACCTCTTCCTACAATGAGTCTTAACTCCTCTATTCAGCGTGGTTCCATTCCATAGGTGCCTTTTGAAATTGGTCGTCAGGTTCCCCCCGGCGACAATGTCTATAGTAAACTTACACTCCCTCCTAGTGCATTCCCGATATCTCATCCGGAAATACAATCCACGAATCGTTCCACAATTGGGACATCTTATATTTGCGTGACTTCCTTCCATATCAGGTCTGTACGCACAGAAATCAAATCGGGATCCGCTTTATTACTCAAACTTCCTGATTTGCATCGCCGAAACTAGCCGCCACTTCATTTCCCAAGACTCTATAGTCACATTGTCCCCCTTAGATCCCTTAGTACTCTTTTTGCAATTCACAATCTATTTTATCTTTGTAACCTAAACCAATCCATTCCCAACCAACAATACATCTAAGTCCCACCTAGTTCAAACCAACATTGAGTTGATGGAAAACGGCTTCTTCTAGTTTTAAAGTAAGTCGTTTATAGAGTTCTCACAAAAGAATTATCTCAACCCTGGCGTAAACAACAGATAAATCAACAAATTTGCGCAGCATGTAAGTTTATATTGGGCAGACATAGATGTGTGGAATAAACACATAAGTTGCACCAGAATCAAACAAAGTTTAAACAGGGAATAGACATGAATAGAGAAAGTACCAGTGACACTCAGAGGACTTTAGCCTCCTTTCACCATTACGGATTAGCGCCCCAAGCATTCCTTTTCCTTGACACGCATTTTTTGTTACCCTTGTTGTTCACCGAAGTGTTTAGAATAGTTTGTTTGCCATTCTCCTTTTCACGTTTACACTTCATTCCAAGTGTATCCATTTCCAGTTCTGCCGTTCTGAGTGCTGCGCCGAATTTCGTTCCCTGGTCGGCAGAAACAAAAGACCATTTGACCATTTCCACCATTCCCTCATGTCTCTTCTGCTGTACTTATACTCCTATGCCCCCGGTTTCTGACAATAATCGGCAAGTCACAATTTCCTTCACATCCACTCCGGTGTTCCTCAGTACACCTTCCTACAAAAGTTACCTCCTCGCTCTAGTACTTGCCTCGACGACCCCTAGATCGAAGGTTCCGTTGTTTCCATTCTGAGTTTTTAAGTTGTTCTCGGGTCCACTAACGCTACAAAGAGCCTTCCTCTTTTCTCCAGCTAAATAGTTCCCTGTCCTACTCAACCATACAGGTGGCAGCCGCTCATACACCTTGTCCAAGGAACTAAAGACTTTGCCTGCTATGTCCTTTTTGCAATGCTTGTCAGCCCTTGCTCAAAAACCTTTTAGCCATTATCTTCCTCAGTGAGAACCACTTCTCAGGTGCAAACCTAGATAGTGTCATAACTTGTCATAATGATTCAGTGATTAGACATGCTCCCCATCTGAAATTAGATGAATTTCCTGATTTCTTTTGCTTCTTCGAGGAAAGGGGAAAACTGTTAGCCTTAAGCTTACCTTGAAAAGCTCCCATCCAACGTCCGTTGGCTTAGTCTCTCGCATTATCTCTCCACCCCTATCTTCCTCTCTTGTTCAGATATGCTAGCGCCTGGTCCACCCTCATTCTTTCAGACAGTTCAAAGGCAGGACAGAACTTATCGAACTTCACTTGCCCAATCTCCCAGAGTAGTAAAGGGTCAGCACCCCCCTTGAACACCGGCTTTGCGTAGAACAGGTATCTTCAAAACATTCTTCTGTGGGTCAGGTCCCCGATTTGGTTCAGAGGTGATTCAGCCTAAAGCTTTTAGAGGTATCAGCTAATAGCATCATCTTTACGTTGTCATCGTTCTCTTACGCGTGCACTGAATAGCATCGGGTACCGTTTATTTCTGCTCAGATTAAACTAATGTGTACTCAAACGAGTCATTTTTGTAATAACAATAATTTATTCAGTCAGTTATCGGTCCAAAGGAGTTTCTCGAAAAATGAGCCACTCCCTTTCCAAACATCAGTCCATGTTAACACACATTGAATATTATTGAATATTCTGCCAAGCAATTAATACAAAGCAAGAGACACAAGTTAAATGTGAGATAGTATCAAAGAGAGATAGCTTGTATCAAGTAAAGCAGTAAAATGAAAATGATGAATTAACGTTAATGTAAGATAAAATGAGAGCATTGTTAAAATAGTCATAAAACATTGGACATGGTCTTCAATAAAGTATTAAAATAAAATATAAAATAATTAATGAGCAAATAAATTTATCGAAATGTTGGAAAATGGTGAAGGAGTAAATGTAAGATTTCAAACTAAAGAAATCATCTTTTATATTAAACTCTAGCAAAATGGTCGTTATTTATTTCAAATGATAAAAGAGTAAATCTAAATAGTGATAGATAAATATATAGCATTGCTACCTTATTGTGAATACCCATTATGTTAAATTCTACTATTAACGGGAATTTAGACCCTATCGGTACGACTTGGAGTGTATCTTCTCCACGTCGAATTTATCTAATCGTCAGACCGCAAGAATCCTTTCATCGTCCTAGTCTTCACTAATATAGCTTTGCTAGAGCGCCTCGATTCGAGGTACGTCTCTTCCTGTTATCAAGTCGTCATCTTCTTTCATCCGAATATCACTCTAGAGCATTGTTATCCCATGATCCTGACGGAATGTCTTCGCTTGCCTTATCTTTCGTCCGTGCAAACTTCGAATAGTTTTCAGACATCTTCATCAGGTTCCTTGAGCAGCCTAAAATCGCGCGCGCGCCTTTAATTAATCTTGTGCTTCCATTTTCTTGCACTAGCAGACCATGGACTACGACTCTTACTGCGATCTTCGTTAAACTGTTAATCGTGACGTGTGCAAATACACGAGGACACACTGTACGAAACGACTTAAACCCGAGACACATAAACGACTGAAACCATCACACATAAGAAAATTCACTTTCACCTACAAGAGACTTCTAACCATCTAATGTGCCTTCTTAAACTACCCAAACTCACCGACGGTTCGACACTAAGAAAATTTATCTTATTTGCCAAACATTTAAATTCGTAAAACGTAATAAAAATTTAGGCGCCTTGCAATAACATTAAAAGAGTTTAAAAGCATGTCTTTTGGTACTAATCGAACCTAAGCTCTGTACCCACCTGTAACACCCAATATTCTCCATTTTACCTTGTGAATATTACAACTAACATACGAGAACCATGCATGTCACCGCCACGGTTGAAACGTTAGGCTAAATCATAAAGGCAGCGGAAATAATAGGCGCAAACATTAAACCAAGGTATTAAAAATCCCCATCATGTAAAACTCGTTAACAGTGGAAGCATGACGACCCTTTATTGCAACCAAGGCAACAATCCCCCCTTTTTTAAAACATCACAGATATCCGAAATATCAAAACTGTTCTAAAAGAGTCTACTACGTATAAAACAACTATCAAGGCTACGCGGTCTCCACTCAGACCATCATCCAATCTTAGTTACTTTATGCTAACTGACAAATCTGTCCCATATTTCCAAAGGAAATAAAGTACATCACAGATCCACCAAAGAAAGAAAGTGTGGACGACAACAAACACACACAAAGCACCCACAATCAGCAAGCTGATACGCATACAAGTACGAAATCAGAAAACAACGGATAGACTCTCCCCTAAAAACTGACATACCGAGTTACGACACCTGACTAGAAACACAAGAAACCCACTTGTGGCGTCATCAAGGTATGAGACGCCATCCGGGAGCTGAGTAGCCAAGCACGGGGCGCGGAGAATATCGGTAAGTGTAGTCGCCAGGGATTGAATGTGCCGGGATACCGAGCGCGGAGCCGGATTAGATCGTCCTAGTGGGCAGACGAGGTTGTGTTCATAACCACTTAACAACATTATAGCATACAAACAAATCCCAAACGACGACCATATCAACTACTTATAATATAGCTGCTCCAATACAAACCAACTCCAAACAATATCAACAAGTCCTGTTAACTAGTTGTACTGTCAAGTACACTTACTCGACTCTAATACATGCTCCTAACTATTTAGAGTATGATTATTGAGCAATACGATAAGTTGTCACACATCCCAGACCACGAGGGCCACGTATCAATCCAGACACACGTATGTGCCACAGTTCATCCTGCCCCCCCGTCGAAAGGCATCAAGTTCAATAAACCAGAATGGCGACGGCGCGACTCCTCACCCAGAGTTAGAGAGATCTCAAACTAACCCATTTGATTAAGAAATGCGTTTTTAAAAAAATTAAAGAGACGCGTTATCGCTGTCCAGAAGAAGCGACTAAAAAATCAACAACCCTAACCCCTGATTGCAATATCATAGACGTGCACAAAATCCAGATTACTTATGTTCATTCATAATTTATTTAACTTTAATTATGGCACGTCCACATTCGACTCACAAACACGACCACAATTCAATTGAAACCTCTTCTTAACCTAACCAGTGCTCTTATAATAACCCCTGTGGACCAAAGCCAACTAACCTCCCGTCAATAAGACTTTGAATACAGCCTTACCCCAAAATTCATACTCATGATACCGATTATTATAATTCCTCCAGTATAGTAAATACACTTAAACGTCTACTTAAATTCAACCATACTACTATATATATAACCAGTTAAGATTCAATGACCAAAGATCAATCAAAAGCTTCCCAAAGAAACCATCCTAGAACCATCCCAAAATCTCAATATACTGACTATGACTTCGGATAATACACCTCTTCGTGTCTACCAACATACTTGATGATTTACTCATGCTCTAAGTCATAACAACACCAACCTACATAAGATTCACAGATTACGGCAATAGGACTTACCTTGAATAAACGTAAACAGAACTGAACCACTTTATAACTCCAAAACTCGGCTTTGAAGCTCCTCCCATAAACATATAAAGACTTTGAACAATACACTTTACTTTAAATTGGTACAGCAATCTAAATGACTTTATGGCTTCAAACATTACTAAAAACATGTTTTTATTCCTCATTTTTAAAAACACCCATTGGATAGTATAAGATATATATTCACAGCTTAAGCTTTGAAAAAATCCTAAATCTAGTTTTGTACAACAAGGAAATCAGCCATTAAATTAAATAACATCAATAAATCTGAAATTTTTCTTTCTCCCAAAAGAGTTATTCGAAATCAAAATACTCTTTACTAAAGATAGTTGATATAGTTAAACCAATCTTTTTGCATTTAAAACTCATTGTTTTTTCACACTATAACTTCAAAATTAATTCATAAATTGATTTATTAGTAGCAAACTTGAAAAAATACAAGTCTAGCATTGTATACAACTTAATAGTTCCATAAGAACAAGCCTTTCATCAAAGCATAATTAAACCATTAAAATCCCAAATATATACTCATATTAAATCTGGAATTGTATTAAAGCCCTAAAGACTTTCAATTCCCATTGTCATCCATCCAATAGTTCTAAAACAATAATAAACAATCCCTAACCTTAAAACATAAAACATCCCAATTTTAAAGCCTCCAAATCAAAGCTTAATCGTAAATCTGAAAAAAATTCCATATTTATTAATCATCAATCAAAATTCACAATATCACCAACCAATTTATTAAGTATTAAACCTAAAACAATTGCATCTAATTTAATTTTAAATTGTCATAACATCAATCAGAATATGGAACAGAAGGAAATCAAAAGAGAACAAGGGAAAGAGACCACTCCCTTGGTGTCGCCAGTGTCGACGGTGGCAGCCAGGTGGCGAGTAGTTGAGCGCGGTGGACAACGACAAACCAGCACGCAAGCAGGCGCAGCACCACGTGTCTTCCTCCTTTCTCTCCTCTTCTCTCGTTTGTCTTTTCCTTTTTTTTATTTTGAAATCAATGAAATGAATGAAAGAGTGAAATGCGAAGGCTTATTTGAGAGCATTCTTTTCGTAACTGGTTTAGATAGATAATTTCAAGATTTTTTTAAAATAAAATTAACAATCAAGTATCATTAAAATAAATCTGTATTAAAACAAAATACGTGTGAGTGGAAAACGATTAAAACGTTAATATATCTATAATCTAAACAAATATATACATTTTGTTTAAAATATTCATATGTATTGTTAAAAAGTAATTATATTATCCAAAAATTACGGGGATACGTTAGTCCCGTTAGTTAGGTCATTGTGGTCCATGGAGACGGTTTCTTCCTTTTACAGCTACTCTCATAACCTAATAGTTTCACACGTGCGGTAATGCTTTAATAATCCTTTATTTATGAAATTTTCTAGTGTTTTAAAAGTAGGACAATTATTGGGTTGTTACATCTTATTTGTCGTTAACCTATTAATTATTGAATGGAATTATTTCTGTAATATGCACTTATGCAATAATAAGATACACTAATTGTGTTGATTGTTAAAATAGTCGAACGATATACATTTCATGTTATTTGCTAGCGATACTAATGCATTAAAACTTGTGACCAACTTATTTTCCATTTTGTTCATTGTTTTTAAAAATTCTTTTTTGCTAATAATTAATTATATTTATCCAATTCATTAGGTTTAGCAAACAATTTCTCGGGGACACCCGTTACTATAGACCCCTTCCTTATACTAGGTTTCTCAGCATGCGAAAGCCGTGCGGGTTAATCCTTCAATTAGTCTTCACTTTGTACTAACAAAGTACTCCACTAGGTCGACATATTATATACCGACAATATTAAGAGAGTATTTTTTTCGATGGAAAAAAACATCAATTATAGTAAACATCGGTTAACTTATTATTGTACTTGATAGTTGATTAAGTTTAAATTTAAACAACATCAAATTTGAAATTGTTTAATGTTATGATGAGTCCAATGTGCACAAAATTGACTTCGAGTTTTGTATTAATTATATACATTTGATTTAATAATGACAATAAATTTTCTGTACCATTTTCAAATAAATATCATTTTCTTATAAAATAATAAACAACAATGTAATGTTGTCTTGAAACATATAATTTGAAAAAATTATATAAGCTTTGAATGGTGAAGTAATTAAATATGTTGATTTCTTCTTTCCTTATACTTTGGCCTAAACATTATTATTGAAATATTTACAAGGTAGCGGTAATTTTAGATGGACACACCACCACCTCTCCTCTCCCCTATATACAATATAGTATTTTGTGACGCGATGCGTTGAGTAGTGTCAAGAAAGAAAGGTTTATTATGTATTTATCATAATTCTAACTTTAGTTGTTCATTCATTTATTCGTATAATGAGGCCTGTTTATCATTAGACTTGTAATTCAGTTCAGTTCACTCTATTCCCATTTCAATCTCATTCTTAACCCATTTCTCTCTCTTATAAATATATTCAATTCAGTTCATTCAGATTCTGATTCATTATGTAATTAATAGAAGAATAGGTCAAACAGAAAGAAATATATGTGAAAAAAGTCGTGCTAAATAATAAGAACAGCAATTAATAATGTACAAATATAACTTCAGTAGTCAAAATTTTAGTACATGACGATTGTATGATACAAACCCACTATCAACTTTTCAAGTTGGCCACTAAGTATGTATCAATGATTATTATGATAGTGGTAAGCCCAACTTTTATATCGAATCTTAGTTTTACATTTTTCTTATGTCAGTCTATCAAATTTTGTCAATTAAAATCTTTTTATTAGTGTTATTAACTATGCATGTCGTTGTTCATGTTTTTATAAAAGAACAAGATCACTCTAAATATTGTTTAGTTAGTATAGTGACATTTAAATGCAATACCTATTTTCCATGTTCGTTGTTTCATGTTTTATTTATGACAATATGACAATGAGATAAAAAGATAAAAAACATTGTAAATATTTGAATTTAGATTCATTAAGGTGTATTATGGGACAACTATTTCATAGTGGACACCTTGCTCCCCTGCTCTATAATTACTAGCACTATAAGCACGCGATGCTTCCTCGATCAGTACAAATTGATATTAAACAAATATTCAATTAAAAAATCATGACGGGATACAATTTCAAATAAACAATGGCTGTGATTATTATGATTTGCAAATTCGATGTAATTTTTTGTCTTTTCAATGAACTCATTGATAAGAGTGAATATATTCCTTACACTTGAACATACAAATCATGTAATATTGAAAACATAAGAATAAACTGATATTGATATTCAATATTATTTTCAAAAAATGCAAGATTACGCTTATTGTAAAAAAATTATTACATTAATCATAATGTTATTTATATTTGGCAATTTTTCACTACTCTTAATTACAGACTTTTTTTCAAAATTAGTCAATGCCATTAATTGTATTTTTAATTTAAGTCTTTACCACTAATACATAACCATTTCTTTTTTTTGTATTCATGGGACATGGTCAACTTTTACCTTGTTTTATTTGTAGTATAATGGAATGTAAAAATAAAGTAATTTATTATTTTTTAATTAAGGACATAAGTCTTTTACTCATAAAGAGGTTAGTCTTGTTAAGGGGGACACCATGCCTCCCCCTGGGCTTATATAATAGCTAGCTATCAGTATTGCACGCGCATGCGGCCTGCATCTAAAAAAATATATATTTTTTTGCATCTTTCTTATAATCCTCACCAATAATTCATTGGGTTTTAATTATTTTTGTAGTGTCATCTTTTGTTATTCAAATGACAGCATATTAAGACAAAATAATCTAATGGAGAAAACATGTGCTCAAAAGATTATTCGATTCCGTAACTAATAATGAACATTGAATGTTAGAAAGATAACGATAGCCTTCATTTCTTATGTTTATGTTATGTTCAATCAAATTCTTTCGTCTCCATTTACTTCTTTTTATAAAAGTGATTATGTTTCTCTCTTCATTGGCTTATACTTGTGTTATAAAGAGAAGAATCATTCTAATTTAGTAGTGCTTTTGAATTTTCAAGTGCAATACCTTCTTACAACCTTTGCTTTCTATTTATGCAAAATGACCATATAAATTGGGGCAAAAAAAAGTTTATAATTAATTATTTAATAAATGATTGTTAATTTAAATCTTGGGCAATTGTTGGACATTTAAGGGACACCATTTCCTCTCTCCCAATGGCTTATATAATAGATTATATATGTACGAGAGTACATGAATTAATGATACATTGAATATACAATGATTATTCTCTCCTATATTTCTTCTTCTTTATTTCACTACAACTACTCCGGTTAGATACACGTGCCCATCACCCGAAGCACAATTCCGTCGTATTTCGTACATGAATTATCCGTAGACTTACTGTTATTATAAATCAAAAGCTTGGATTATTCTATAATTAAATATCTAAACGTGGTTCGCTGTAGATTAATTTGTTAAGGTATAGGTTACTTGTGATTACATTTTTTTAATAGTTAGTATCAACTTACTAAATGTTCTATACTTGTTCTACTTTTCATAGCCATTATCATGTATATCATAATTTATTTTAACGATTTTTTATACAATCATTAATTAAAAGAGTGCTGAGAGAACATTGCAGGAAAAATGCAAGGGTGGGTATTTTTAATAAATTATTATTACTAGATATACCTAGCAATGCCGATTTTCAAGTTAATTAATGTAATTAGAATACAATATGAGTTACCTTATTAATTCTTTGAGCTTTATTTATGGTACTCATTCAGTCATTTCTTCCAGTTCTATCCAAACTTCAATTCATTCAGCTCATTTAGCCTGCGCTTCAGCTAAGTTCGGCTATGCAAGCTTATTTAGTCAATTCAATCTGGTTCAACCATTTCAATTTAACTAATTCAGTTTAACTTCAACCAACTTCAATCTCACTCCGTTTGTTAGTTTACTTAGCTTAAAAGAACGGCAGTGTTACCGCCTTAGAAAAAACATTAATTTATTTGAAAATGATAACACATAATCAATTAATTTAATTCTAGTTTACTCAAACCAACAACTTATTTACAATTTTAAACATAACAAACAAATACCCACTAAACAAACACACAGAAGATTCCAAATTTCGAAGCATAATAAAAAAAAGCCAAAAGCGAGACCTGTTTTGGTTATGTAACAATATCTTCGACACCACATGAATGTGAGCCATTTGAATTAGGAAGAAGAAGAAGAATGTGATTTTGAAATTCAGAAAAATGAGTATGACCCAGTAGCTTTCGGTTTGGATTAAAGGAGAAATGGGTGTTTGAGGTATTCAAAGAATTTCGGAGAACAGCCAATTTAGTGATGACAGAGTGAAGAGACAAAGATACACGCAAATAAATATTGAAACCCAAAAAAAAGGAGAGTATTCACTAATCCTATTATCAACAAGCGCTTAGTTTAAGCTTTGTTAGGGATGTTGTTGACAAAGAGTTTAAGGTTTTGGGGCTGGAAAGATTTTTGACTACTCCATAAATAACAATCGCAAATTTAACAAACAAAACAAAAAAAAAACTTCTAAAATCGCATATCAAACCTCATACACCTCTAAATATCACGTCACACAGAAACATTAAGCCTTAAACGCAATTAACCTGAGGAAGAAAATAAACTGACAGAAAAAAATAAGAATTAGAGCAGTTTAATGTGAGCAAAAGGAACAGGGATTTCTGGTAAATCGAGTGATGGGAATGCTTTCATTGCATTCACGCATTTATCAAACACTTGGATGGTGCAATGATATAAAACCTTAATATGTCCACAATATTAAAATCATAACAATTCTCCATATATAAATAGAATCAATCTGAACACTATTTTCAAACAAATTAATAAGAATAGGTATACTTTAATTTGCCATATTTCTGTTTTTGTTTGGACAAAAAATTGAGAAGCCCATCAACACCTGGGCAAGCACAAAGTCTGCTTGGAGGACCTTAAACCTCAAAAAACAAAGCCAAAAAATTGAAATTAAACAAAATGAACGAACAGAAAATTGAAATAAACCACAAAATGACGCTGTCTACTATACTCGAAAAAATCTCAAAAAATCAAAATAAACAAAGAAATTAAATTTAAAACAAACAATGAAAGATAAACTAAATTAAACGAAAATGGGCAATCCAACCTTATATCTATTAAACCAAAAACGAAAACGAAAAAAGAAATTAGACAAAACAAAACATACTCAACCAGAAAACCCTTATTTTGACCCACTAAAATTAAAAAAAAAACAATAAATCCTTAAACCAAAATTCAAAGAAAAAAACAAATATAGATCTAATAGAAAAGGGAAAAAACACTAACGCCTTGGAACTGAACGAAGACCGCAATGGGTGCACGCGGCCTCCCTCTCGTGATCTGTGCTGATGGTCATCAGGCGGGCTAGAGAAATCGATGAATGTGGAATCTGATAGAGGGAGAGAGTACCAATGAAATCGCAACCACGCAACGTCAACACCCAAGACTCGCAACACTTTACAAAGAAATTAACCCCATTATCAAACCAATCTGATGGAAAAATTCAAACATTGAGACTCTAGATATCTGGAGAATTTCAAACGAAACAAATTCTCAAAATTCAAAACGAAAAAAAAATAATCGTCAAAATGAAATATTTATTCCAAAACGAAAAAACAAAATGAATATAGAAAATTCCTGAACCGAAAATTCCAGAATCCAAAAAAGAATAATAGAATACGAAAAATTACAAAAAAACCCAAATCCGTCACCTTGACTGCTCCTCGGTGGTATCTGAACTGCGTGGCTATTGGTGGGCTGTTGAGAGCAACGGATTGAGTCGTAGTTTGTGTTGCAAAGAGTTGTGAGGTCTTTGGACGTTATGAGAGGCAAAAGAAGTGAAAAAAAGACGGAGCAAGATCCGGTTGATGAGTGAGAGAGATTGAAAAATGGGGTATGACGAGGAGGGCTAATTAGGTTTTCTTCTTTACTCCGTATAATCGCGGTTTGTTGAGATGGTTGCTTTTGTTAATTTTTTTTATACAAAAGTATATGTTGCGGTTAAGCCATTAAACCGCAACAAATAACAGTTATTTGTTGCGGTTATCTAAAAACCGCAGCAAATAATAGTTATTTGTTGCGGTTGTTATAAAAACCGCAACAAATAACTATTATTTGTTGCGGTTGTTATAAAAACCGCAACAAATAATAGTTATTTGCTGCGGTTATTAGATAACCGCAGCAAATGACCCGCATTATATGATGTTTTTTCTACTAGTGATACCTAGCCATGTTTCATTGTTTTGTCAAATTTAACCATTAAGCTTATATTGTGAAAGGGTATCGAATTGAACCTCGGTGTAGCCTTGTCAATGGGGCAAGTAAAATAGGAGACCCGCCCCATCCTCGCACTAGTGGGGTGGTCGGAGATGGGTCTTAGTTTGGCGGGCGGTGGGGCGGGGATGGAGATGAAAAATATACCCGCCATGGGTGATGGGACAGGGGGTGAATTTTATGTTTTTCCTGTCACATCCGCACTTCCCCGTTCCATCCCTAACCACTCCACCTCATAAAAATTATAAATAATGCTAATATTGAATACTATTTTTATAACTATTAAAAATTCAAAGTTTGTAATTTTTTAAATATTGTTTTTGGATTATGTTTTAGTATTTCAAACATTATCGAATACATAAGTAATTTTTGACGAGTTTTAAGTGGGGACTAGGTCCGGATTTGGTGGAGGTAGATATCCAAGTGGGTGATGGGACGGAGATAGTTTTATATATTTATTTAGTGGGGTACAGATGGAGAAAATTTACTTACCCGCTATGGAAATGAGGATGGAGTTAGGGAGAAAAAATGTAGTGGGGATAAGGATAGGAAAGACAATATCTACCCCATCCCATTAACAAGCGTACTCGATGAATATTTTTTTTATTTTTGACTTTTATGTTTATAGAGGTATGTCATAAAAAAAACCAAAAACCATGGGGGGTATTTGATATAATTGATAGTAGAAACTTTATCCATAATAACAATGACAAGGTGAAAATATCCGAAGTTCCGAACTGGATATGATAAAACATTTTGTCTTATTTTCGTGGAAGAAATAACCAGTTTGAAGGCTCAATGGGTTCAGCAGTCATGGCACACAACCTTGTTAATGTCTCTTTACCCTTCACCGGAAACCCAATTTCTCACCCGCTTCGCCAATTGGGTTGTCGGGCCACGGCTCATTCTGCAAGACCCGATAACCCGTTTTGCAAACCCGTGGATAGTGCAGTATTGAAGTTTCAAATTAATTCATCTTCCAATTTGTGTTGCAGAGCTGTTGGTTCAGTAAGATTTCTATGTTTTTTGCTAATGTTTTTGTTTTTCATTTGTATATAAAGTCTTGCACTCTTGCTATTGCATAATTAAAGTATGATACTAACACATTATTGAATTTACGTTGCCTGTTTTATCTTGATTTTGGAATGGATTAATTTTAGTCGGGTAATGAACATTTCTTGTTTAAAAATGAACAAAGTGGATGATAAGCATAATTTTGTTTGGTAGGTTTGAAAACTTTGATATTTTATGTATTGCGTCTTTGATTGATTATTATTGAGAATGTTTATGTTTTATAATGGTTATTGGAAGCTTTACATCAAAGTTTGTTGCTCAATTATAAAACATTAAAAATTGTCCCATTTTGTTTTGGATTTTAAGTAGATGGGAAAATTGGATTTTTTTAGAACAAGTTCTTCAATGATACATTTGAAGTTTTTGGCACTTGGAGGATCCTACTGCTGCTGCTCAACTATTAAATTGCATCATAAATCCAGTGGCCTTGCTTGCTGATTTGATGATCGTCTCTTATTAAGAATGTCGTTAGTTCGTCACAAGACTGGAACTGAATGCTATGGGCTCGTCATCCCAACTGAAATGTATTTGTTGCATGAGTACTTACAGTTAACACTTCGATTTTGGCTCGGAATACTTGTAAATATTTCATCAAATGGCAGAGTCAAAACTTGAACATGAACCTGTGTATATTATTGCACCTAGCAATCTTAGCACAATAAATTAGTCGTATTGATTTCAGTATTTCTCATGCTTTCTTTGAAAGAGTTGGAATTTGTGCTTAAAAAATTGCAAATGACATGTAAGTGAGTTTTTCTTTGGAGTGTGATGGATAGTTTTAATCTTACAGAATGTTAATGAAGACACTGATGATATGTTCGATGATCTGTTCAAAAAATATGGGAAAGTGGTATTCAGAAGTGATGATCAAAAACCTCCTGGTGCTGAGGTTGATGATGATGCTGATAGCTTAGCTTGTAAGTACACAATAAAGCTAAGATTACGTTGTCTTTCTTACTTGAAGTCCACCCATTTTGGTCAACTTACCTTACATTATGTTTCGGTTCTGATGGATCTGTTTTTATTGCTATTCTATTATTCTATTGGTGTTTCCAATGTTGTTTGGTTAAAAACTTATTCTTGCATTGAAATGGAAAATGAGATATAATTACCCAAAAAAAAAAAGAAAGAAAATGAGATGGAATCATGATACCATGTTTATGTAAATGCGAGGAAAAAGTTCATTGTCCATACTCTAAAACAGAGAGTTTGATGCTATTATATGCAAATTAGATAACATAATCTTACTCTTCTAAAAATGACTACAGCTATCTGTTTTGGATTGTATATTGCAATAGCACAATCTAAATTATTGAGAATTGTGCTGTGCATGATTTTATAGTGTTACAGAAACCGCATACTATGAATTAAAGTTATGGTTACAAATGAAGTCTTTATTTGATTTTTTTGGCTGGCAATTTTTTTTGCTATCACGTTGGTTATTTGATTCAAAGTAGTAGAATGTAGTAACTTTCCAAGATCGAGCTGTTCGTGTTTCTTAATATGAAGGTGTTGTGTTTCTACCTTCTTTGTGTTTTCATGATCGTGGGGCCTTCTTTGGTGTGTCATTATGAGATGTAGAGCATGAATTCTAATTAGAACTTCCTTTTTGTTCTTATTGAGGAATTAGGCCTTCATCTATGTGTTCATATGATTATCTTTCTAAGATATTGTTAGTAGATTATGTGTGGTGCTCTGTGGTGATATCTGTCTTGTCACTTGATTTCTGTTTATTTGGAGATTTATCTAATTTTCTAGGGAAATTCTATGTGGTGGTCTTCAACTTTGGGAGACTTTATATAGAGTAAATCCAAAATTTTACATTCTCTACCATTGCACTCTAATCTGTGATGGTTCTTCCTCACAGTGACCAAATACAATTTGGCGTTAAGTTTAAGTAAAACAAGAAATGAAAATGCCTTGATTGGCGTGTCTCTGTTTTATTAAGGTATTGGAGGCCAATTTAACCTTTTGTGCATTAAATTTGAGGTCGAACTAAAGAACTGAATACTTCTCGATTTGTGTCTCATAATTGGCAAAGAACTAATAATGCCTTTTTTTTTCATGTTGGACATTAACGTTAATGGAAAAATAAGACAATTGCTAAACCATTTTGGTCACAATAAGGAAAATCTCAGACATGGGTGACATGCTAGAGAATTCAATTTTTTTATATTTTTTGAAAGGTACAGAATTCAATTTTTTGTTTCCTTCATATAGAAATATAGAATTTCCTGGAGTAGAAGGCTACCGCATAAAATTTTCTATCAACTTATTTAAACTTATTAACCCTAAAGATATTAGAAGTTATGGTATGTTGAAATAAACATTGGTAGTCCATATTGGATGTTTAAAAGGCAAAATTAGCCTCCAACAACATGAACTTAGGCCGAGGTGCACGTTACAAAACAAACTAAAATGGGTGCAAAGGGCAGCATGAACTTGAATAAGGGATGGGTGTATAGCATATCATAAAAGACAACRAAGCTTGAGATTATTAATGGAAATTGTTGAGGTGTACATGCTCCCATTGATTTTGTTCCTTTAATGGTTTGATCAAGCCATCATAGCCAGGGTTGTTCATTTCGGATATTCGATCCGATCTGACCCGAATTTTCGGATATTCGAAAAATTCGGATCGGTCAAAAGTCAATTCGAATCTGATCCGACAAAAATCGGATATTCGAAAATCGGATATTCGATTTTTTTGGATCGGATATTCGGATATCCGAGAGATCCGATTTTTTTTCGTTCTTTAATTCTCCAAAAGTGATAATATCAATTGTGATCAAATCACAATTTGCTCTTCTAATTGAAGCTAATTAGAAGAGAAAATTCAATAAAAGGAAAAATTAGTAGTTACCACCTTTTGTAGTATCAGTTTTAAAAATTATCACCTTATCTAAATTTAATTAAATTTTACCACCTTTTCTATTCTCAACTTTTAAAACTTACCACATTTTAACTGAAAACGTTAACAAAACGTTAAGGGGTCCCACAAAATTTCGTTTCATAAGTGTTTACAGTATTTGTATGATTGTATCTTACCTTAATTTGTAGTTGACTTGTTAATTGCATGTATTTTTGTGATTCGGAAACAGTGGCTTGAAATCATGGCTAGACAACCTAATCCTAGATTAATGTTGACCATCAGAATGAATTTACGGGTTGTCTTTTTGGACGGAATCACAGAAACTTTAGTGCAAAAACTCATAAACCCTAATTGAAAAAAAACCCCAAATCTTTGAAAACCCTATTTGAAAAAAATTGCTTACAAAATCAGATTGGGGAAAAAATTGTAAGAAAAAGCGGCTTTTCATTCTTCAAACATGGTGTTTTCGTGCAAGAAGGGGGTATATAAATAAAGGAAATCAGAAAAGATCTGTTAGTGTGGGTCCCCTTAACTTTTTGTTAATGTCTTCCATTAAGAGGTGGTAAACTTTAAACATCGATAATACAAAAGGTGGTAAATTTAATTAAATTTAGGTAAGGTGGTAACTTTTAAAAGTGATACTACAAAAGGTGGTAAGTATTAATTTTTCCTCAATAAAATTTTATGACATTCTCAAGCACATATTTCTTTTATGGTATGCTATGCACCCATCCCTTCAAGGTCATGGTTCCCTCTGCACCCAATAAAGTTTGTGTTGTTGGCTTGTTGCGGCCAATTTTCCCTTCAAAAAATTATGAAACCTTTACATATCTGCTTGGTTTGCTTGTCACTGAAATAAGGGAATATAAGCTGCAGATAGCAGAACATTCATCTTTATCTTACAGTATATGGTAAGGCTTTAGTTTTCTAGTTTTATCTGTCTGTATTACAAGCCCGTAGCAGATGGTTGCAATTGCCTTCATGATATAAACCTAACCATGCTTTACCTATTTGTATGGATTGCTTCTTGGTAAGCTATTTTATAGCCAACATTGCACCTTATGGGGCTGGAATAATATCACTGCAAATGTACATTAACTATTTGTGAATCAGTGCAGTTGCTGTGAGGATGGCAGAGGTTGCAAATGAAGTAAAGGCTGCAGATATTAAAGTTTTATTTGTAAAACCTCTTGTATATTGGACTCGGTTCTTCATCATTGCAACAGCATTTTCTCGCCCACAAATTGATGCAATTAGGTACGCATATGATTTACTGTGACATATTTGTCACAGATAAACCATTGAGGTTCAAAATTTTCCTTCATTTTAATTTTTCAAGAAGATTAATTGTGCTAGGGTATACAACACTTGATATTACCTCCCTGTTGCAGGACCAGAATGGCAGATCTTGCAGAAGAAAAGTTTGGGAAAGTCCCAAATGGTGACTTAAAACCCAACTCTTGGACACTGTTAGATTTTGGTAAGTTCAAGTTGCAATTATATATCTCTAGTTCTCTACTACAACACTATCGTATCTTGAAAGTATGTTAAGAGGCTTTGTGTAATGGACCTTCGTCTCAGAAGAAACCAGTTGCATCAAACTTACCTGTAAAATGTTCTACCAGCTTTTTCAATTGGAGTAGCTCTCTTTGGTCTGTAATTTCTGTGGTTGATAACTTGGTTAATTGGTCTATGGTAAACATACTGCCTTGTTTTAGTGTGTTTACAATTGGCTTTGTTATGTCAACACTCAACACAGACTGGGGATTTATGTGATTAAGACATACGCATTACTACTAAAGCTGATTGTTTTTGTTTTCGCACACTGTCATCTTTCCCTTGTTTACCTGCAGTTCTGTTTACCTAGACCAAGTGAGATATTGACTCTAGTTTCTGATGCACTGATTGTTTTTGGAATGCAGTTGGGAAGCATAATTTTGATCCGAAACCTTAGCTCTAGTATCCACTGATGTGTAAAATATTTATTAGAGTTCATACCCCTAGAAGCCTTGTATAATTGAACTTACGATAGAATACAATTCCTTACCATAAATTTTGATCTGAAACCTTAGCTGTAGTATCCGCTGTTTTATTGTTTCCCAAGTTAAAAGGTTGAGTTAGAAATATGCATTCTTTCGGTTTATCCTGAGAATCCCTGAATTTAAGAATTTTTTTTTTTTTGGACGAGAGAATTTAAGAATTTACATTAAGATATCCGTGTGTATTTAATTACCCCCTTATATTAGGAAGCGTGGACTAGTTGAGTTCTCAGGAATTAAATATACAGAAGTAATTACATGTGACATGGAAAATGGCTCTGATTAATTTTTGTTGATGTTTTAATACAGGTGATGTTGTTGTCCACATATTCCTTCCCCCACAAAGGGAATTCTATAACTTGGAAGAATTCTATGCCAATGCCACGTCCATCGAGTTGCCATTCRAGGATGAAAAACCATTTCGTCAGTAAAAATGAGTGCCTAAACTGATTGCATAACAAGCCTACTATAGACTACAGCCGGGCAGGAAAAGTTGATTACCAACTTACCACTTCATGGCTTCTATGGCTGTCCACGTGGTTGACCCGATTCATGCATCAGGCAGCTATACCTGCGAATTTGGCAGGGCGTTTCACTTTCAAATTGTGGCTCGGTATGGTACTTTTAAAATGAMGAAAATTAGTGAGCACTTTTTTGTGCTGGTCTTTTAGTAATATTCAGTACTGTTGTAAACTTGTTAGGATCTATATTGAAGGCTGTTGCTGTTGTCACAAGCTCAATTAGTTGTGAAGTGTAGCAATTAGGACCAGGCATATGTAGGAATTTGTATCAGGCTTCATTACTTCATTATTATAAAATCATCATTTTCTTTGCTAAATTATTGTGGATTTCATTCTAGTATCTGCTAAAAGTAAAGATACTCTTTTTTTTGTCTTTTTTTTTGTTTTTGCGCACTTATAGAGCGACGCGAGCAAGAATAAAAATCGATTGAGGATTTCTAGAAATTTTCATGTCCAGTCAAAACAAGAGTCTTGACTATGTCAGTTTAAGTCAAACTAAAATGCCTCAAATTAGACTGAGATCTTTGTCTAGTCCAATTCGAGTTCATTTCCAAGTCTAAATCCAATTCCAAGTACCTCAATTCAGACTCATATTTCAAGGGGAGACATCGTTAATCCTCCGTAGAGAGCTAAGGGCAAGTTTATCCCAATACTCTAAGACTCTCTTTCATACTCTGTCACATCAGCTTTCCATTAACTTTTTACTTTCAAGACTCACATCAAGACTCTCTACATTTTCAAACTTTATCCCAAAACTCTAATCAAGACTCTCTTTATATTCTTTAAAAAAATGATAAAAAGTTTTTTTTTTCATTTTATATTTAAAAGTAAAAAGTTAAATTTGGTAAAAAAAAAAAAAAAAAACCCAGTAAAACTTGGACACTTGTTCAAGTTGAGTCTTGAATGGAGTCTTGATTTTCAAAACTCCACTCAAGACTCTAGTGAGTCTTAGGGAAGATTATCCCTTAAGACTTGAGGGAGTCTCACCTCAAGACTCCCCTCAAGACTAGGATAATCTTGCCCTAATAATCTTTAACCTCACCACCAACAAAAAGTGAAGTGAAAAATACATATGAAGAGCAGTTTTTTTTTCTTTGTACATATGAAGTGCCRCTATTTCTCTTACCATTCTCCTTACCGTCCCAAATTAGGGTTACTTTGTCATACACCATCTTTTTTAACAGTCACTTTGTGACAAGTCATCTTTTCTAAGCCTAATCGCCTAAAATTATTTTATCTAACCTTGAGTTGTGAGTGCTTGTGAGTTCAAATCGAATAGCACACTTGGATTGAGTGTGGGGTTTTGTTATGTGGGTGAGTTCATATACAGTGAAATGATTACTTTGATTATTCGAATTAGATTAATAAAAGTGACTAAAGTAAAMGGACATATGCATTGTTGTCGAACCTTGTCAAATTTGGTGCATTTACTTTATTGCTTTAAAGTTGTTTTTATACTGTTTTACTATGTTCGAATACTAGACCGGTTTAATTGGCTTCCTAACTAAGAACTATTAACAATCGAAAAAGTTAGCACTCAATTCAACCCCCTCAGATTAATAAATACAGACCATTTTAATACATTAAAAAAGTTGATAAAGTTGAAGCTAACTATAAAAAAAGGTTCTCAACATGATAAACATTTAGGAATTTTATTTCGAGAAACAAAACAAAAACCAAAAGGAACGAATGGTGGATAATATTTGTATGAAGATTAAAAAATATATTTATGTCAATAATTTATCTTACAGTAGATAGGTTTTGTTTAATTTTTTATTTTTTAATAAATGTTTTTTTGTATGATGATTAATAATGTTGTTTTTTAAGTGATAATTGATATTGCAATATCTTTATTTAGAATTTATTATGATTATATATTAATATTTGGTAATGGCAAATTTAAGGGAAAATTTTTAGTTAGATAGCGCCATGTAACATTCCAGGTTATTTTTATTATTTTTACCAGAAAACTAAAAATCAGGTTATTGTTTTAATGTACAGTAAAAWATAGATTAACATTCACTTACATTAGTTGACTAATTATGGATTAAAACATTAGTTACCATAAAATAATCACTCGTTTGTTATATTTATGTTTATTTGGAAAGGTTAATAAATAACTCAAACATTATTACATACTTGAACATGCATGTCAATTCAAAATAACAAGATGATGTGGTTGCGTGAGATAATTTATCAACAAACTATCGGCAAACACTAGTGATATTTTAATTATTTTATTTTGGAAGATTAAATTGAACGAATAATAACAAYTGTTGGATAAAAAAACCTTAATAGTCGCAACTATGAGGGGTTTCACTCGGCCTCAACCTTATGAGAAGTGRACGCACCACAATAGCAACGCTACTTGATTAACTCAAAACACAAAACTTAATTTTATTAACTGATTCATCCCATATTTATAGTACAAAACAAATTTGAAAATAAACTACCTAGGATAAGATATTAAATCATATCCATGGAACAACGAAATATATCTATCTATGAAATAACTAATCATATCCTAACAAACTAAAATATTTATATCTAATATCAAGATAATATCCTAACAAACTTCTAATTCTATCAATCACGCTTACCTTTCGGACTGACGTATCTCAATCTCGCGATTAATAGACGACTCAACAAAAWTAAAACGAAATAATATTAAATAAATTATCCTGATGCTATTGAATATGCATCAATCTCCCCCTCTTGAAATCAACCTTGTCCTCAAGGTGGCTCAAAACATGGAATCAAATCAGTAGCTTTGAAAGAAACACAAATCCCTTGTCCGAGTAAAACTTGATAAGTGTCGAAATTAACATGATGAACAATCTTAAACGGACCTTCTTCCATAKTAGTAGTGTTCCTATTCGAACCATTGTAGGCCTGTTGTGCGTCCATGGAAAGCCACACATAATCAGCAACACTAAATGGAACCTTGTGATGCAGAGCTAGGAGATGATCGTTCTTTTCTTGCTTCTTACCCCTCTTGTACATCTTCTTGGACTCATATTGTTKTATATAATCAGAATTAGTTGCTATAGTACCAACAACTTCTACCTCCTTGATCTTATCTTGGGTTTCTGTAGTTGTTTCTTCTTTAGTAGCCACACGTTGCGGTGGTAGTGGTTGAAGTCCAACTCTCCCATCCCCATGTGCAATGGTGTATACATTAGACTTGCTAAAGTGGATAGAATCACGATCGCATTGCCACGGACGTCCCAAAAGCAATGAACACGCATCCATTGGAACAATATCACACCAAACTTGATCTTTGAACGTTCCAATTTCAAACCTAACCAATGCTTGTTTTGTGACTAGAATGGCACCATCACTATTAACCCAACCAAGTTTATAAGGATGTGGATGATCTCTTTGTTGCAACTTTAGAGTATCAACCATCTTTTTTGATGCAACGTTTGTCGTAGCTCCACCATTAATAATCAAAGAACAAGTTTTACCATTAATGGAGCATCGTGATCGAAATAAATTATTTCTTTGCTCCTTATCTTTCTCAAGATTTGGTGCAACATGTAAGAGTGATAGAAGTACTAACACGTCCCCATCATCGGATTCGAGAGACAACATGGGAAGGGCTTGATGAGCACTCGTGAAGTCCTTAACATCTTCCCCCTTCTCTTTAAAGATATGTGCTAGTGGTGAAGAGCAAGTACGAGTTTTCTCCTCTTCATGAAGATTTGATAATAATRCAAGATGATCAGAAAGAGAAATTAATACCTTTGATGGACAATCGGCTTGCATATGCCCATAACCCTTACAACGAAAACAAACTCTATTTTGTGTCGTGTTTGGGCCAGCTTTCAGAGGAGGGGTACGCTTATCATGTGATGTGTTAGATGAGTCCCAAATCTTCGTCGAGGAAGAGGTAGCAACCATGGATTCCTTGGASTCAGTAAATTGTCGTTCGACAGTTGCAGCAAGCAAACAAAGATCATCAAACGTCTCATACGAACTCAACTCACACGCAAATCGAATGTGTCGCTAACCCAAGTAAAAATTTAGCACACTTTTGGTCTTCATCTTCATGACAATCACAAGGCAAATACAACTTCTCAAATTCCGTCACATATTGCTCAACTGATAATGAATTTTGCTTTAATGAATTAAGCTTGACGAATAATTTTTGTTTATACGATTTCGGCACAAAACGCTTTTGCATCTTCGATTTTAGGGACTTCCAAGTTGTAATTTTCTCCTTTTGATCTCTAACACATTGTGATTGAAGGTTCTCGTACCATGTAGAAGCATAGTCAGACAATTTTAAAATTGCGAGTTTAAATCGTTGGTCGTCATCAAGATTTTTATGATCAAAAATACGATCCATGCGTCGAGACCAATCAAGGTAGACTTCTGGGTCCTTGGTTCTGTTAAATTCTGGTAACTCACCCAACTTTAAGTCAGGTTCTTTCGGCTTTGGTTGGAGTGWAAAGGCCGTAAACGAGTCTTGGAGCTTCATGATATGTTGACCGTATTGGATATTGTGCGCTTCAACTTGCTGCAATCGTGCAAGAAGATCTTCAACTCGTGGTGGTTCATCATTATTTACCATTGTGAGATCGTCGATGGACCACAATATCTCCTTCTAGTGCCAATTGATGTGGTTGCGTGAGATAATTTATCAACAAACTATCGGCAAACACTAGTGAGGTTCAAATTATTTTATTTTGGAAGATTAAATTGAACGAATAATAACAACTGTTGGATAAAAAAACCTTAATAGCCGCAACTATAAGGGGTTTCACTCGGCCTCAACCTTATGAGAAGTGGACGCACCACAATAGCAACACTACTTGATTAATACAAAACACAAAACTTAATTTTATTAACTGATTCATCCCATATTTATAGTACAAAACAAATCTGAAAATAAACTACCTAGGATAAGATATTAAATCATATCCATGTAACAACGAAATATATCTATCGATGAAATAACTAATTATATCCTAAAAAACTAAAATATTGATATCTAATATCAAGATAATATCTTAACAACCTAACAAACTTCTAATTCTATCAATCACGCGTAGCTTTCGGAATGACGTATCTCAATCTCGCGATTAATAGACGACTCAACAAAAATAAAACGAAATAATATTAAATAAATTATCCTGATGCTATTGAATATGCATCACAAGACCTCGACAATACATATTCAAGTTTAGTTATAATGTCATGGTTAAAAACGAATCAAGGTCGAATTATAAATTCATTTTAAATTTGTTGGTCGATCAAATATGAAGATTTATACTGCTCACAATAGAGTCTACCATGACACATGTCATTTCATGCTCAAACATTCATAAAAAATATTCCACCTAAAATTGTCATGTGTCAAGCCATATAATGCTCCATGTTTCATGGCTTTATTTCCTTTGGGGTTTAGCCTTTTCATGTTCTTATTGTATGGTCTTCCTCTTTTAGTTAATTTTTTCCCTTTTWCTTATACATTCACTTACATTTAGTTTTTAGGCTATTCATCTTCTATAATCGCTTCAATTGTCTTTATAATGTTCTTGGTTGTTTTGTCATCATCTTCTCATTCATTTTGCCTTTTTCTTTTAACATTTTCTAGCATTCATGTTTGAGTTATTTGTTTTCTACAATCTTATCAATTGTTCTTTCATGTTTTCAGTGTTTTATCTTCTCTACTCATTCATTTTCTTTCCACGTTTTACTATCACAAACTCTTGCATTCATGTTAGGTCATTCGTCTTCTACAATCTCTATAATTTCTTTCTTAAATTTTTTTCAAAGATTTTACTTTCAAGCCGAATGTATTTRCATGTTATCTTTTACCAAATTAGAAGGACAAATTTTGGTATGTGTTTCTCTTTCTSCTTCTCTTTTGTCAAACATTTGAATGCTCCATGCGTTTTCAAGAATGATTTTGCTATGAATAATCTTATATGCTCCCCACTTATCTTTGTCTTAACTTCCTTCTACAATGTCTTTGAGAAAAATTCTATAAAGATCCCAATTTCACCCTTCTGATCTTTTATTCATTGTTTTCAAATTTTTGTAAGTTTAAAATTAATAAGTTATACACATACATTTCTTTTTCTTGATTATTTATAGTTTGTTGAAGTTGATTTAGCAAATGAACAATAATATGCTATCTTTTTCGCCAATCCCAGGCAGCATTTGGTTAAGAAAGCTAGTTTAGTGAATTTAAACAAACTAATTTATAAGTTAGTGAGAGCCTAAGAAAAGGAATTTAAAATTATAATTTGATTGTGAAGTTTAAAGCCCAACAATAGATAAATCCTAAGGTATTAAGTGAATCATTCTCTGTAAATCGATAACTTTGTGTATCATCGTTGAGTAGAACAAAAATCAGAGTTAATAGTCATATACAAATAACTTTTCGAAAACATTTAAAGCAACTCAAATGAAAGAATCTCCCAAAAAAAGCATACAAATTTTGTAATTTTGTTCTTAGTCGACATTAAATAATTCACTAAACTAAACATRGAATAACAAGCAATTAATGTGTCGTTCTATTCAAAGTGGACAACAAATTACATGCTAGAACATGAAAAACAAGAATTTTTGTGCCTTAGAGGTTCAACATTGGACGAGATTAAGCCATAAGTGCTCCATTCAAGAAAGTCAAGTCAATTGTTCGTAGACTTGCCAAATTAATTCATCAATACATCAATAAATTCATATTCAAGTTGATATCAAATCAGAAAAGAAAATATTAGAGATTATATTGACAAATTCAAATTATTAACATTGACATTTTTAGTTACATATTGAATTTTTCTAGCATACTGTTGTTCAAATTTGTTTTCACAAAAAATTGCCACAGTAGATGGGACATACTCAACCTTCCACCTCTTTCTTTGCTCAAGAATCGTAGCACTTGTATTCAACATCGATGGTCAAAGGAATATTCATTTGCAATAACAAGAATAATACATCATCCTCCATCTCCAAGCAAAGGTCCCTTGATGAAGTAATAACCTACTTTTAATCATTGAAACTCGGAAATATTAATTAGTGACACAGGTACATTCCAACCATAACAAAAGTCAAATTCACCACTATCATAATCTAACAAACAAAGACTAAATATTCTAATCTTCCAATAACATTGTTTCCCACAAGTTGTAATATCTCTATTTTCATCATAAATATCAAACCAATGTAACTTATCGTCAAATAAAAACCCACAATAAAATTTAGTATTTTTTAAAAAACCTCGCCCAAACTCAAATTCATAGTAAAAACTATATGTTATTTTCTTCATTCCAAGATCRTCATCCTTTGATTTGCAATGAACTTGTAAATCTTGCTTACTTTCCAATGTGTTAATTATCCTTACATGCACCTTGTCTTGTAATCCTGCTTCAATAATTAGCGTAAAAAAGATTGAAATTGTGAGCATTATAAGAAGAACTTTTTTTAAWAATTTGTTCATATTGAAATCTTATTAGTAATTTTGGGGTAATAATAATTTGGAAAAGAGGCAACTAAAGTGAACGAAGTAAGGTAGAATGGACCAACAATGGCAAATTTATAGACCTGTTAACAATTAAACACCATTATTTGTTTCTTGGATACTTTGTCAAAAGACTTATTGAAAGCATTTATTATTCAAAATAAAACTTATTTTTGTCAATAAATGAATGATATTTTTCTCACAATGTTCACACCAAGTTGAAATATGTTAATTATATGGTTAAGAGTTGGCACACAAAATAAAACTGCTTACATGAGACTCTTGAGGAAAGTGTCACGTGGCACAGACATTCTTATAAACACATTTAATATTATACGTGTCTGTGTGTATATGTGTGTCTATATATATATATATATATATATATATATATATATATATATATATATATATAGGGTTAGGATCCAATGAGAAGTACCCTTAAAATGAGAAGTGTGAGAAGCAATCTTGGCCCTTGATTTTTAAGATGGACGGTTAGGATGTGCATAAGTTTTATAGTGAATGTGCATGAATTTTCCATGAATGTGCATTTTTTTTATGAATATGCACATTTATGTATAAAAATAATGCAGCATTCATGTATAAATTAGTGCACTTTACTTTTTGGTGAAAAATCTTGACCTCCATTCAAAATTCAACCATCAAGATTGCTTCTCACGCTTCTCATTTTAGGGGTTATTCTCATTTGATCCTAAATTCTATATATATAATATATATATATTATATATATAATATATATATAATTATATATAATATATATAATATATATATATATTTATATATATATATTTAATATATATATATATATTATATTAAGCACACATATATACTTATATATACTGATGTTTCAAGGAAAATTCTTGGCCACGTGTCCATCATATATTAATCTGGTTCGAAACGCCGCAGAAAAAATTAATCTGGTTCAAAACGGGTCAAGAATCAGACGTCCGTACACTAAAACAAAAGAAATGGATGATCTACTGTATATGAGTGACAAGTGTCACCCATCCAAGGTATCCAAGGGTTTTGAGGAATTGCCTATACCTCGAAAACCTCATTTAATGCATACCTAAGCTTTTGCATTTTTTACACACCAACCAACTTGAGAGCACCTCTYTCTACTTTCTCTTTCTAACTAGCAATCTTATTCCCTTAAACTCATACTTCCTTAAGCGTCGGAGAGGAGATAATCTKAATAGAATTATTTTCCTTTGTGCAGGKGCCAGGAAGCCGTAGCACGTGGAAGTACTAAGCACCAGGAAGTTCTAAGGCGTTGACTAGTGCTAGGACTCACCTTGTCTTGGATAGGAGGAAGTTCTAAGGTTCGTACGTTTGTCCAACAATGTCAGCTCTCCGAAAGTCGCATCGACAGGAAGCCTTCACCCCTCTCTCAACCCTGTAGCTCAGAGGAAATATTGTAGCTCGCCACGTTTTACTTGCTACAACATTTGGCGCCATCTGTGGGGAGGCAATTAGAAATGGCTTCAGGAGATGACCAAACACGACAAAGGACAAACACTCCTCCATCATTGGAGAAGGAGAGTAACCCAAATGGAGAAACAAACGTTGCTAACCCCATTTTCCAAGTTACAGTGGAGGACGCCGCGGATTTGTCGCTCTGGGACTTAGATAGCCGCTATGCACTACTACTACAAAAAAAAGCCTACGAGACCGGTTGAAAAAGGCCAAAGAGACTGCGAAACAACCGGTCTCAAGGTGGCAGGGCTCTTAGGGTAAGAGACCAGTTTTTTTTTTTTTTTTGCGGTTTTTTATGATGACCAAAGAGACCGGTGGTGTACTATAACCGGTTTCTTTGACTACGGTATAAGAGACCTTTTTTTTTATAACCAGTCTCTTTGAATCATCAAAGAAACCGGTTATAACTCAAAACCGGTCTCTTAGGTGATTATTTTATATTAAAAAAATACATCGAGATGTGAGACATCCCCACATCTCGATGTACTTCGTACTTCTTTTGGAACCAAAAATTATTACTTGTACAGATTATTAAATTCAATAAAAACTCCAATCAGTATGAAAATATWAAACCATACAAATTATCAAAATTATTTCCTAAAAATTACTTGTACATATTATCAAAATTACTTCATATCATAAGAGCTAAAATACGAAGCACAAAGTACTTGTAACACATAGCTGTTGAATTTACAAGTCTATGCTACACAATCTCATTATTCTCATATGCTTTTGCAACAATAAAAAACCAATCTGATCTCCTTTAATCTTCAAGCTTGATCCTCTCTGTAAAAAAAACACTTCACTCTCATTGTTTTAAATAATAAAAAGTGCAATGTAAAAATAAAAAAATAGCATAGTTGTAGCAAAGAACCAAACGAATTCCAAAAATAGAAATGAAAAATCTTTCAAAGAATTGAAATAATTCCAGATTTAAAAAAAAAATCAAAATCTCAAAAATAAATCCTGATTTTTCAAAATAATGGGCGGACATCCAATTCAAAACTTACTCGCATCAATTGCAACACAAACTCTCGATCCCGAGTTCGATGTAGTGGGAATTCCGAATGGTGAACGGATTTTCCTAGGGGATAACAACGGACGATTGATTGCGTACAGAATCATGAAGGATTTTGATTTCATACAGAATCAGAATCATGCAACCAGGTTAAAGATAAGGATTTCCTTCGTAGCCATTAATGCATCTGCAGTGATATCCTCCCAAATCAGTATCAAATTATCAATGCAATTTGAAATATATCCAGATTTTCCAAAAAAAAATCAAATCTTAGAAACAACCAAAACCTAAACCAAAAAAATAGATTTCTTAAAAAATTAAGGCTTAATCGACATAAAAATTAAACCAGAAAACAAAGAAAGGAAATATTCAATCGACATCTTAAAAACAATTGAAATATATCAAGATTTATGAAAATCCAGAAGAAAAGAAAAAATTACCAAAAAAAGTAACTCCATTTAAAAACACCAGAAAAAATAAATTGAAAAGTAACTCGAAAACTCATAAAATAAAATCATCAAAATTGATGAAAATATCAGATCTGCATAAAAGAAAATTAGCAAACACAAAAATCAAAATAAAAAATCCAAAAAATAACCAAAAAAACCAAACGAAATATAAAATGCACAAAATAGAAATTTACTACTTCCTCCGTTTTCCAATACTTGCAACAAATGAATTTTTTATCTCTCACAAATATTCCCCTTTGTTGCATGTATTGGAAAATGGAGGAAGTAATTAAATTTCCTCTGAAAACGAGCAAGACTTGTAGATCGAACATCAAACAAGTGAAAATCGAGCGAAATTGGCTTTAGAATGAAAATTAAGCGACAAGAATTCGAGAAATATATTTTTGGAGTTCAACAAATTGAATGTGCGCGTATGAGATGAGATAGGAGGGAGGAGAGAGAAGAGATAAGTGAGGAGACGTGTGAGGAGAGAGAGGAGACGCATGAAAATTACATGTGAGGAGAGAGTTGAGTGTTTATAATAATAAGTAAAGGTATCAAATTTCTAGAGAGTTGTATACTCGTACAAGTGTACAACTRTAAAGGTGGGCTTGCAGATTTTTTTTWAWAAAATATAATTAAGATAAGAGACCCGTGTTTAGAAATCCAAACTCTTACATTGTTATAAGAGACCGGTTTTATATAAACAGTTTCTTACATGAGTTTAAGATACCAGTTAATGCAAATATCCGGTTTCTTAAGAAAATAAACCGGTGATTTGATTTGACCGGTTTCTTAAAAGTGGTGATTTTGCCCATTTTTGTAGTAGTGATGTTAACCATGACATCCTTCGGGATGAAATTGGTAAGAGGGTATCTGAGATCATGGAACGCTTTGTAAAACAGCAAGATATGAAGGAACAGTTCCAAGCTTTGAAGGAAGAAAACGCACGCTTGAAAGCCTTGCGTGCAGAAGAGGCCACGACAAAGGGCGGTAAAGCTCCCGTTGAGACTCAAGCCTTGGAATACAGTACCCTTGTAGCACCCAATCTAGAGATAATCAAAATAAAAAAAAAAACCCACTCCCAGAAACAAAGGAAAGCATGTGGAAACCAGAATTGTTACAAAGGAATAAGAGAGAAGTCAGGTTAGAAAATACAGTAGCACTCCTAAGCCTTTGACAATTGCCCCAAGAGTACAATCGACCAAGGGTCCTTAAAGTTTTGAAAATGATGACGATGATGAAGTATCCACAAGAAACAATGAGAAGGAGGATTTTCGTGCACTCATTGAAAAGGAGAAGTCCGACCGTGAAGCTTCTTCAATGGATGTCAGAGCAATAATCCAACGTAGGAAGGAGCAAGCAGAGAGCAAGGATGCTCAAAGATTCCTTGAACGAAAAAGAGATGAKAGGCTTAACTAAGCTACTCATGATGGTGAGCATTCCCTCACATGATCCACACCTTTCTGTACGGATCTGTCTCATCGCTCCATCTGGTCGTATGCTCCATCCCATAGCACCTCTGGCGTCCAGTAGTTCCACCCCATTACCATGAGGCAGAGGTAAGATCATATAGAAGTGGAGGGCAACACCAAAGCGGTGTTCGCCCCTCCCAAGAGCGAGGGCATCTCTCTCAAGGGATGAAAGGGAGATTGCAAGCGCTCTCCCTATCCGACAAAGGTCCCTTCTCCACTTCAATAATGCTGGCCTCCCAGACCCAGAAGATCAAGTTCCCCTCTAWTGAGGYATATGATGGTTCCACCGACYCCGATGACCACTTGGCCATGTACAAGCATCTCATGTTAACTACTCAAGCAGACGATGCGACTTGGTGCAAGTATTTTCCTGTCACCCTTAAAGGGATGGCACAAAGATGGTTTGGTGGCTTGCCTTCAGGTTCTATCCATAACTTCTCTGAATTGTCTGTTCTCTTTACWCATCACTTTATGGCAAATCGCCAAGAGCGAAARAGCAGTATTCACTTGGGAAAGATCCAAAGGCGTCCCAATGATAGTTTGCAAAGCTATGTCAAGCGCTTCAACACCGAGACCTTGAAAATCCCTGGCTTGACAGACCAAGTAATACTAGACAATTTCTATCGTGGGCTGAATGATGATAGCACATTCAAGTTTGACATGATCCGAAGAATTTCCAAGACTTCAATGAWATTCTTAGAGAGGTCGAGTCCTACATTCATGCCGAGGAAATTTGTTCAGTCCACAATTCTAAGGATAARGAGCCAGCATTCTCTTTAAAACCACAACACCATCATTCCCAAGGGCACCAAAATGGTGGAAATGATTGAAAGCAGTAAGGGACTTGAAACATAGAAGAGGAAGAGTCATCCTAGAAGGGGAAGGGTAGGAAGAAAAGGAAGTTCAGCTACACTCCAATGGTGGAATACACGAAGGATCTGTTCCAAGTCTACAAGGAGGTTAGTAAAGATGTCAACTGACRGGCGCTCCACTAAGGGTCGTTGGAATAAACCGAGGTGGAGGCTATCAAACAATATTTATAAACCTAAACTTGAGACTATACAAGTATAGCGGCAAGTCTAGGGTCGACCCACAAGGAAGAAGTAAACTAGAAACAAGGGTTTTGAAATCAAATATGCAAAAAACTTAGGAAAATTAGTTTGCCCAAACTATATAATAGGTAATTATGCCAATCAAATTAATGATCTCAATCCAACATTAGGGGTTTATATTAGCAAATTGATTGGAATCATTTCCCAAGTCATCCAACACTCCTAAAACTTACTCAAACCCAAGTCCCCTTAAGCTCTCATTAGAAATAGCCAAAAAGTGATTAAACCAATACCCTAAACGACCCTTCCAATCCCTTGCAAAGGTTGAACAAGGAAAACTCTCTCTCTCTCTCTCTCTCTCTCTCTCTCTCTCTCTCTCTCTCTCAAAGCCTTGAGTGGCCAAATCCAAAACAAAGAAAGATAGAGAAACCACAATTTTAATAGCAAAGATGGTTGAAAAGAGATTTTTATATCATTTTGGCAGTAATATATTATATTTGGGCTCCCTAGAAATCCTAAGCAAGTAATCTACTCACTAGTCATCTTAGGAAGCGTTGAAACAACAAAAGCAACAAGTGAAAACATGAAATTTGCCATGAGAACAATAAAATCAAAGCAATAAAAGGGTATTCAAGAACTAGCTCAAAACTTAACCAAATATAACAAAACTAAGTGCAAATTGCTCACAAACAATAGGGGAAACTATCTAGAAACAAGAGAAWTTGAAATTGAAAGCAACAAGAAAACCCATAAAAATCTAGAAAACGAATTGTACTAAAAACATGCAGTAAACGTAAATGAAATTAAAAACAAATGCAAGAATTGAATTTACCTCGAAAAATTCGATGGAAAGCATATAAGATTTGCATGAAATGGTTGAGTATTGAAGATTCTAGAGCACAAACAATATCAAGAACACTAGTTTTCTCTCTCCTAAACTATGAACAAAAGGAAGAAGAAGATGGAAAAATRTAATTTCTAAAATCTGAAAATGTAATTCTAAATCTATTCTATTACTATCTTACTACTTGTTACTTGTTTTTCTCCTAAACTATATATACTAACTCAATTACAAGCTTCTAAACATTACAAGAATGCCATTACTAATTTCCACATGTGCCAATTACTCCTCAAAAGTCAAGTCAAACGCTGGTCAAATGTCGACAAGTCAACAAAATCGGAGCGACACATAGGCACGGGTCTTACGCACGGGCGGTCTCGAGGTGCGTGCCCTCCTAGAAATACGCGCCCACTCAAAAACCTTTTCAGGAAAAATGCTGGAGAAGCTCTGCAGGCGTGGGCCCCACGTGCAGGCCACCTCGTAATGCGCGCCCGCTCCTTTTTGGTTCTGGAAATCGATTAGAGGTCCTACAAGCGCGAGCCGTACGCGCGGACCACCTCGATGCACGGGCCAAGGCGCGGGCCCTCCTAGGTATGCACGCCCACTCGTTTTGGGTTCTAGAAAATGAAGTGGWGGGTCTGCAGGCGCGGGCCGTACTAAGGAGGCACATGCACGCCTCTTTTCCCTCTGATCAACCTACTCAACTKCCTTGACTTCAAATGGCCATAACTTCTCGCTCGGTGATCGGATTGCAACTTGTAATATACCATTGAAAAGCTCTCGCAAACTACTTTCCAATGAAAAAAGYCTCACTTGTAAATTCAAACTGTGAAGAAATATATGGCTCGAAGAAGATGTTAGAGTATAAGTTATAATGCCTTAAGACTCAACTTTAGCAAACATAACCACGCCATCAAGTAACAAAGCTCAAAACTAGCATGCACACACTTAGGCATCTTGCAAACATTCACAACACTTGCAATTGAGTGTATAAGAATAGAAAAGAAGAGAAAACAAGTGAAAAACCTATAAAAACAACTAAAAACCAACAAAACTCTACAAAACTATACAAAGTGGAAAACTAACCGAAAGGCTAGTGAAATGATATCGAAAACACACATATTAGCCAAAATAAGGAAGAAATAAGTGCCTAAATATGACCATTTTTGGCACTTATCATCAACATAGAAGATCCTCCCCCAATCAAAACTGAGATGGAAAAAAGGGACAAGTCTAAATATTGCAAGTACCACAAAGAAGTTGGACATGTCACCGATGATTGCTACACCTTGGAATGAAACTATGGATCCCCTAGCACATCAAGGCAAGGTGAAGAAGCATTTGATTAAAACATTTCTGAAGAAGTTTCCCCCGACTAAGGGTGCCCCAAAYGAAGAACATTCCGATTCAGGGATAGTTTATACAATCTTTAGAGGGTTTGCTGCAGGAGATCCAACTGCCAAGGGTCAGACGGATTACACCAGAACTCTTMAGCAATTAATGRTCCTGGACAAAGAGGAGGGTGACGAGTTCCCCAATGTGTTGATATGCGAGAAGGATCGCGGGGAGGGAAGCACCCCCCATGATGATCCTCTCGTGGTCGAGATGAAGGTAGCGGATACGCGTTTCCGCCGCATTCTTATCGATATAGGGAGCTCCTCGGACATCATTGGTGGTCTAGAAAATGACAGCCTACAATGTTATCATCGGTCGACCAACTCTCAATGCGTCAAAATCTTTCGTGGTCACTCACCTGATGTTAATGAAGTTTGTATGCAATGATGGTAAGATAAGTACAATCTATGGTGATCAACAAGTCGCTCGAGAGTGCTATCTAACCACCGTCAAGCCATTTGTTGGAGGTAAGGATAAGAAAGAAGCTGGAACATTAGAACAAAGAGTCTAGAAGAAAAGGAAGGCGGGAGAAGTGCTAATGATAAATGACACTCATCAAGAAGAAATGACAATCCATGGGTTATTCTCTTCTATCTCTCGCCCTGAGCTAGGGGGTTAATTAGAAGACTTCGTCATAGATTCCACCTTTCCGGAAAGAACGATCAAGGTTGGTGAGGCTATGAGCGACGTGCTATGGCAAGAAGTTAAGAGCTTGCTAAGGGAATACAAAGATGTATACGCCTTCTCGGTGGAAGAAATTCCATGACTTGATCCAAAGATCGCTCAGCATAACTTAAATGTCGACCTCATAATCAAACCAGTTAAGCAAAAGAAATGAAATTTGGGACCGATGCATAGTAAGGCAGCTGATGTGGAGGTTAAGAAGTTCCTAGATGCGGGATTCATCCGTCCATGCGAGTATCCAGAGTGGGTAGCAAATGTTGTGCTAGTCCCTAAGCCAAATGGGACATGGAGAATGTGTGTGGAATACACCGACCTCAACAAAGCTTGTCCCAAGGATAGCTTTTCCACTTCCCAAGATTGATAAGCTAGTAGACTCTACAGCAGGGCACGAAGCTATGAGCTTCGTAGATGCATATTCAGGATTCCATCAAATCCCTCTCAAGGAGGAAGACCAGGACAAGACAACCTTCGTCACTGACAATGGGTTGTATGGTTACAAGGTAATGTCGTTTGGCTTAACGAATACCCCTGCAAATTTCCAAAGATATGTAAACACCATCTTCGCTAAGCAACCTGGAAGGAATGTAGAAGCCTACATTGATGACATGATTATCGAAACGCTACGCAAGAGATCTAAGACAGACTTTCGAAACGCTCCGCCATTTTGGGATGAAGCTGAATCCAAAGGAGTGTGTGYTCGGGGTCACGTCTGGAAAGTTCTTGGGATTCTTGGTGGATGAAAGGGTCATCGAAGCTAACCCTGACAAAGTAAAGGTTATTCTTGACATGCAATCACCTCCGAATGTTAAGGGAATTCAAATGTTGACGGGGTGCCTAGCAGCTCTAGGAAGGTTTCTTTCTAAGTTTGGAGACAAGTGTTAATACTTCTTTAAAGCAATTAAGAAAAGTGCCAAGTTCGAATGGAGTGAAGAAGCTKAAGCTATTTTCATCAAACTCAAGGAGCATCACCACTCTCTTCCTAGGCTGGTGAGTCCCATTAAAGGTGAGACGTTATACATGTATCTTTCGGTTTCTGAACATGCTATCTCGGCAGTATTGGTGGTCGAAAGGGAGGGAGATCAATTATCAGTTTACTTTGTAAGCCATGTATTTCAGGGGCAGAGATGCGTTATGCCACWGTTGAAAATTTTGGCTTAGCACTCATGATGGCTAACAAAAAGCTTCGTCCTTATTTTGCGGCACACAAGTTCGTGATCTACACCGACCAACCAATCAAGCAATCATTGACCAAGTTGGAATCGTCAGGTAGAATGTTGAAATGGGCGATAGCATTAAATAGTGTTGAGTCCCTTAGGTTTTAAATGATGACAAACCATTACAGGAAACAGGACACTTAATTGTGAATATAGTTGGTTTTGGAAACCAACTGATTTAGGATACTTGTTTCCCTAGACAAGTTAATACTTATTGTGTATGCATTGAAACTAACTTGTTTGTTACAGGGAACARCTGAATACATACAAAGCTCATATACTGGTCCCGAACCAGTAAGCGTTGTTTCCTTGAYTGTTTGCACTTTAACCATGTTACTTGTGTAGTAATAGGATGATTCCAAGACTTGAAGTATGAAGCCTTTCGAAGACATTCAAAGAAAGAAGTGTGCTCAAAATTGAAGTATTTAAAGGAAGAATTCAAAGTCTTGAAGATTACATGAAGAATGAATGGAAATACTTGTAATAGTTTGAATTTATAAGACAGTTCATGTAATATGCTCTGTAGTGTGACTTAATTATTAATGGTTTAAATGCTTATTGTGTTGGTTGAGTTTATGGTATGAATGCTCTGGTAACAGAGATGGAACAGAATTCATAACATACTCAATTAGGGAACCAGACTGGGGGAACCAGCTGTATGTCCCTGAGTGGAATTATGGCAGCGGTTTCGAAAAGAGGTTTTTCAAAATTTTTGTAAAAAGTATATTTGCAAATAAAGTTTGCAAGCTGAAATATAGATGAGAATAGATTGTTGCCTTAAAACTAGGAGTATATATCTTGTTCGATTATTTCATTTAAAAGATTAAAATCGAACAAGTAAATATTTCCATAAATCTCATCTTTCCTTGCTCGTGGCAAGTGAGATTAAGGAAACTAGGGTTTTTAGATCTAACAACATATAAATACTCATCTATAACTTCTAAAAATCCATACATCTCTCCACGGATCAAAAGAGTTTAATTTATGAGAGAAAACACACAAAGCACAAGAACTTTACTTGAGTCCAACATAAAGCACATTAGTCGAGCTTCATTATTTCTCTATTTAGCTTGTTAAGAGTAAATCAAAAAGAAGAAAATGTTTCATTCGTAAAGGATTCAACAGAGGGGTTGAGCCTGGTGAGTTGTTTGTGAGTCTCAAACAACAAATTGGACTCGAGTGTGAGTCGAGTGGCACATTCAGAGTTGAAGCGTGGGGTGTGGTGGTTCCCGGAGTAGGGAAACGCAGAGTGAGTGTGTTCTTTGTTTTTAAGTTGGTAGATTAATAAAGAACATAAGGTAGGAGGACGTAGCCCAGAGTGGGTAACCTCGTTAAATCTTCTGTGTTTTTATTGGCTTACTTATATTTGCTCTTACAGGAACCATGCCAACTGGTTTCCCTCATACATAAGTCCGAAAGAATTGAAAAATTGGTAATAGTAATTTATACTCAATTCACCCCCCCTGTCTGAGTATCACATAACCTTCAATTGGTATCAGAGCAAGGACTACTTGCGAAGAGTAACATCTAGAGAAGTTTTAAGTATGGGTACTCAAGACGTAGGTGCCGAACTGTTATGATAGCAAGACACCCAAGCCAACGGAGCAAACTATGCATGGTGAAGAGGGATGGATCAAGAATGTGATTTATGGGGATTGATTATGAGTGTTGGCTACGGTAGTCAAAAATGGTCCTAACACAATGATGAAGAATGACATCTCGTAAGGGAAACCCAAGAAGCTCCAAAGATAAGACAGTGAATTGGTGAACTGCTGATTACAATTATTGAGAAGAATGCAGGGCAATGTCCATTTTACAACAGTGCCCATAGGGAGCTAAACTTAGGACCTAATCGAATTTTTGGATGATTTAAGCAGTGCAAAGAAATTTGGGATACTTCTTGAACTTTGCTTTATGAGGGAACCACGCGAGCGGTAAAAAGATCCAAATTGATTTACTATATGTCTAAATCATGTAATTGTTTGCTATGATCAGTGGTGTAAAAGATCATATGATGTGTTTCCATAGATTCATGACCTAATATCAATGATCTTGATCCTTGGGCAAAGTTTTCTGACTGAGGATCTGTAGAGAATAGTATTTTGCAGTTTTTAACAGATGCAGCGACACTGCCAAGATCCGCTATCTTGAAGCCATAAGCTGTCTACTTTGTCTTTCCGGGAACAGCCTGATTGGTTCCTCAGTGAACACATGAATTTTGATTGACTCTAAGTCTGGCGAAGAACCAGCAGAGGCTATAGGCCTCTAATGGATACAGTAGAAGGAGGATATTTGAAAGATGAGATTGGCATGATTGCCAAAAGGTTTGAAAGAACACTCCGAGACTCAGAGGAAGATACTCAAGGTTAAAAATTTTCAAATAGTCTGAACTATGCTTCTGTAGGGTCTTCAATTTGGAGGAGAAGGGCATCTAAGTCAGAATTGTCCTAAGTGGAAAGGACCAAACAGTCCAAGTCTGAGAAAAGCGAGCTTTTAAGAATGTATGATGCATAATGTGGGTTGATTTTTG
>SNQN01006188.1:6868-40073 GCA_008642245.1 Bassia scoparia | reverse complement strand
AAAATAATTTTTAAGAATTAAGTGATTCATGGGAATAATTTAGTCAGTGTAATTAAAAAGTAATTAATAAATTTTTATTCGAATTTAATAATCATAATAATTAATTAAACTTTTCATTTTCTTATTTATGGAAATAAATTAGTCAATGTAATTAAGTTTTTATTAATTCATATACCTTTTTTTATATTGCTTAATTAATATAAATTACAAAAAATAAAGAGATTTCATATTTTTAAGTAAAGGCATTTAAGACTTTTACATCATTAAGGGTAATTCAGTCTTTTAAGAGGGGGGCACCATCTTTCTCCCCCCCTTCCCTTATATAATAGAGATTATTATTACAACAACTACTATTAGTATCATCATCATTCTAATAAGAATTATTATCAATATTATTATTATTATCATTAATAACAAATTAGTTAATAAAATAATTAAGTTGAACTGAAATAAACTTAATTGATCTGAATAGAACATAGCTGAATTGAATTAAAATGAACTGAAAATAAGTTGAAGTAAATAGGAACCCTCAACCGAGCCTTAAAATCAAGTAGTTCCACGAAAACATCTTAACTTATTTACCTCGTCACGATATTCATACTCTTGTAATATTTTTAAAAATAGAGCATTTCATCCTCTATTATATAAGCCAAGGGAACTATGGTTGTCCCCTATGAAAATACAATAGTGTCGTTTGATTTTTAAATGTTTAAAACACAAAATTGTAAAGGAAAAAAAAAGATTGAATGGACAATCAATCAACTATTTACCATTCATAACAAGCTAAATTACTGGAATAAGTTTTTGTCAATGAAATTAAAAAGAGTCAAAAAATGAAAATTAATGGAAAACTTTAAAAAAAATCGTTGACCATTAATTATTGTAATAAGATATATATTAAGTAAATAGTTGATTTAAAGCGGCATGATTCAATAAATTTAATTTAGATGAATATAATTAGGTCATAATTCATAATTGTTCAATTTGTGATTTATAAATAAAAACTTCCTAAATCACAATTGAATTTTTTCTAATTAATGACAGAGTTTTAAAAACTAAAGTTTAAAAAATTGTATATAACATTAATCAAATCAACCTAAAATTTATATCAAATTTAACAATCAATTAAAAAATTAATCAAATCTACTAAAATTCTTATATCAAATATATCAATCAATTAAAAAAATTAATCAATTACTAAGATAAGTTAGTAATTTCACTCCCACTTCTATATAAACCCCTATGTAAAACAATCGCATAGAACGAAATATATGTCTTCCACTTTTATAGCATAATGGTTTTTGTTATGGAATTATTATGATCGTTCATTTTATCTTTGTTGATAGCGATCGAAGTGATTAGTGTTGTGCGTTAGAATAAGAGATCTATGTTCGAAGTGGTATTTAGTTTATTAATCTTTTCTCCTCATGTTGCATTCAATTTTCTTTATGAGGATGATGAAGTTGATTAGAATTTGTATGGACACCTACGTATATTTCAATTTTGTAAACCAATTATAAAAAAAATGTTCGGTATTACTGTGATATGTATTTCAATTTTTCATATTCATCTTATTAGTGTAGACGGTTGTTATTTATGCTCTGTCTTTTATTGTATTCTTCTTGCCATGTTGTCATTCCATCACCTAATGTTCCTAATATAAGGAATTACATCAGTAGCCCACCTATTGAAGTGTTGAGTCATTCATCATAAGTATGTATTTGAATACTAAACAATTTCTTAAATCATGTGCCTGTTAAGATATTTAACATAATATGCTGTAATGCAAAACTGCAAGTCTGGTTGTAGACATACTAAATAAGATTTTATGATAAAAGATTTTAAACACGCATCGCGGCAAAAAAAACTAGTCAACAAATAATGAGTAAATCATCTTTCTATCAATTTGTGTTTATCTAATTACGATACATCAAAGTTTAAGTTTTTTTTTTTAAAAAAAAGTTAAAGATCCTTTTAAAATTATAATATAAGTTGAACAGAATTTGAAAAGGTCGTTGCACTTTGCGAGTTACAGTACTACTACAATGTAGAAAAGAATAAAAAGCAAATTTCATTTGTTATTTTTTGCTTCTAGATTTTTATGCTTAATTCTATCATTATGAAATTCAAATGTAAAATTTATCTAGTTATTACTCGTTATAATGATTATTTATGTTGGCCCTTTGTAATATTCTACATCAACAAACAACAAAAGCACTTTGGCTTTTGCAGAACATAATTTTGTCTAGCGATCCGTTTGACTTTGACCTCATATCTTGGGCCACTCTGTCTAATCTCTTCTTTCGTACTTTCTAGTTTCTACAACCCTTTTCTATTTCTTTAATTCATTTGGATTTAAATTTGATGAGTTATCTTCAAATCTTCAAATCAGTATGTAATGGATAATCCTCAAAAATATATTACTTCCTCTGTTTCTTAAAGAAAACGCCAAGCATCATTTATTAAAACGAAATTTATAAAAAAAATGTTTCACTTTACCTTCTTTTCTTTTATGGATATGGCGACAAATTAAAATATTAATTATTTTTTTCTATTTCTATGTGGAGTCACAATTAAAATACTATTTTTCCTACATTAATTTTATTAAAATATTCATTAAATAACACTACTTTTTCATTTTATCTCTTTTTTCGGTCGGACCCAACCTACACACATACACTCTCAAATATTTCCTCAAAAAGAACCGTATGAAATACAAAGTGTTGCGTTTTTTTTGAAAACGGGAGGAACATAATGAGTATATAAAGATTGTATGAATAAGACATCCCTCCACAACTTTTTGACTTTATTTGCTTCCGCATACTGTGAAATGTGTAATGGAAGGAGTCCTTCCACTTTTCAAACATTGGATTTTTTTTAAAAAAGTTATTTAATGTTGTGTATATCTTTTTAACAATAAATAATAATAATTTATAGAAATAATTTTTAAATTGAAAGTGAGAATATAAGTATAATAGATTAAAAGAGAAAATACGCATTTTTCCTCGCATATATATATAATTATTATGTAATAAAAACCAAGCAAAACAAGTGTCTCGCTAGAATTGAAACAAGATCGGAGGAGCATATTCTACAATTGATTTAGATGATAGATTAAAATAGGTTATGTTCTTTTTAAACTTGTTTTCAATTTATCGCTAAAAGAACGTAGATGATGTTGAAAGATGTGTAATTTTTCAATTTAGAATATCAATCTTAGACCTTTTTAGCCTTTTGTTTTTAGAGAGCGAAGAGATAGTTCAACATTAAACCTACAACTCTAGTATATTGGCTTAAAAAAGGATTATTAATACAAGGAAATATTACCAACTCTAAGAAAATGATAAAGACGCAATAATTACACTAAACAATTTGACTAGCAGATAAAATGAAAATAAAACACCCTTGCTAGTATACAAGTTTATGCTACAGTATACGCGTAATTATTAATTAAATCAATACTAAAAGCAAGGTCAATATGTTAATGTTATAAATTTTGCAACACCAGTAATAAACTACTTTTGTTCAACATATTCATGCTTGTTTTCAACAAAATCAAATTCAATCAACTTAGTACAGAATTCTCATTACGAGTTACGGAGTACAAGCATCCACAATAGTGGATAGGAAGGACTTGCTTGCAATTATGCGAAATTGCAAACTAYTGGTTCAATCATTGTGGAGCAAAATAGGTTATAATTCGAGATTATTTTTAAACAATAAAGATTGTAGTTTGTCATTGTGGATAATTGTCACTTGAAATTGCCGTAGACTTGTACTCTGTAGCTTAGAAATGTAATGTAGTAAACATAACTACAAGGATTGTAGGCTTGTAGGCTTGTAGCTCATCATTGTATATACTCTAATACTCCATCTTTCTTTTCCATCATACCATTTTTCACGATTTCAAAAATCAACTTTGATCATTAAAAACTCGAATTTTATACGTTAGAAAATTATAAAAAATAATATTAATGTTTGGTCCCTCTTAGACGAATCAAAATATTGTCTAAATAGAGTTGCCAAAAAACTTGTCAGAGTTTATTAAATTTGACTCTAAAAAAATGATGCAAGTAATTTGGGATGAATGTAATGAGCAATATCAAGGTTTCACCACACCCTAAATTATGAAATTAATTTAGATTAATTAAAATTGGTTCAAAGAAATTCAAATAAATCAATAGAAAWTTAAAAAAACTAAACCTAGCTATGTAAACATTTTTTCAAAGGGTGAAATGTTAAATTAATGCTATTTATATTTGCTAATTTTCCAAATTAATACCCAAAAATTAAAGAAATGAAATATAAAAACATAGGTATATCAATAGAAAACGAGGAAAAAACACATCTCTATTTGGGCCATTATCAGTGTTGCTCGAGTTTTTGTCTATTATCATAATGTATTTAACGTTTATTATGTAAATTTAAATGTGTGATTAAATTTATACTATATCAAGTGATTAAAAGAATTGAACCATTTTTGTATTACTTTTAAGTACGTACAACCTATTATTTTAACTAGATGAAAGAGCTGTATGTTAAAATCGTAATTAGGGCATGTTTAAATTAAATATAAATAATTGAACTAAAATTAATTATTATTTATGAGAGAATGAAATTAAGAACTGAATTGAATTGAATTAAAAATAAGTTAAAGTAAATAAGTCCTTATTGTGTACAAAATGAAAACACACCTTTTCCCAATTGAACATTTTATAGCCTATATTATGAATAAATGTAATCTAAAACCCACACGTTCACATGCATAAAAATGTTATACTTGTAAATGAAATCACCGAAATATTGAAAAATTAAATGAAGTATGATTTAATTTGAACTTACTCAAACATTTTTGGTGAATTTGGATACGCCTTTTTAATTATTCGAGGAAGTGATTTGGAGCAGTGACTTGGTTTATTTCAACTCCATCTTTGATCCCTRTAGTCAGAGGTTCAAATCGTTACTGTAAAGAACTAAAGATAGTCCGCCTTTATGACTCATCTGCATTACTACCTCCGTTTGTTTAGTTGCATCACATTGAAAATGTCAATATTCACATGAAGCACTTTAACCAAGTTTTGCGCTTTACATGTAATAAAAAATATAGTCAAGTGAGATCTTGTTAGATTCATCTCATTAAAATACTATTTTAGTATTTATCTTTTATAATTTTTTATTATTCATAATTAAGTTATTAATAGTCAAAGTTCGGTCTCGACAAACGTAAACTGTTGACTGGGGATGCAACTAAGAAAACGGAGGAAGAAAAAAAAAACACTCACTTATTATTTCAATTTTTTAAAGATGGTAAAAAAGTACTCCCTCCGTTCCGATTTATTTTTTACTTTTGTCAAATTGCACGTAAGAGAAATTAGTATTTGGATAAAATTTGTTTGTATTACTTGAAAATTGTATTATTCTTTTATTTTGTTTGAGATAGAATAAAAAAGAAATAAATAAGGGGAATATGAGAAATTTTAGGAGTAAAAATAACATTATGTAAAAAAAATAAGTATATTCCCTCTAATCCAATTTAAATGTTACATTTGCTTTTTGACATTATTCAATCCTCGTAGTTTTGACCGTATTTATTTTAATATATACAAATAAAACATAAAAAATGAACACGGAAACGTAAAAAATAAATTGAAACGGAAGGAAGTACGAAAGTAAAAAGAAATTCAAAAAAAGTGAAAAAATAGAAGTGAAAAAAAGGGAGAGAAGAAAAAGTAGTGATGATATAAATATTTCATATTTAGCGTTTCCATATTCGTACGTCCGACGACAAAGGTAGTACAAAGAAAATCAACAACAAAAGTCTCAGCCGAAGAACTCTTCACAAACCCAAGAAGCATTTGTTGAACAACGCCAATCAAATCACATTTACTGTGTGAATATTTTCAACATTCAATCCCCCCTTTTCTCCCTTCCTCATTCTATTCATTTTTTGTTGAAATTGCTGCATTGATCCGCCACATTGAGCTCTCATTTCTCTCTCCTCTTCTGTTGCGATCAATTTGCGCCAAAATTCGGGGTAAAAAAGAAGCAGTTAATTGAATTGGGGCAAAACTAATGAAGACGTCATTGAAGAAATTGCTTAATCATCATCATAATAAAATAATCCCAAGACAGGAAATTCACCTCTTGCTCAATTGGATGAGCTCGCAAGGTCTTCTGAGGTCTTTTTTTCCCCCTTTCTCTCGTTCTAATCTTCGTTTTTTTAAGGGTTGTAATTTTGTTGGGTTTTGGTTGATTGTTGTTTAATCTATTCTGGGTTTAATGGGTATTTTAAAGTTGCTGCATTGTTGTTGATTAATTGGAATTATCATGGATGTTTTTTCGTCTGCTTTTGGTTAATTCTTCGAATTGCGGTTGAGTGGTATAATCAATGTTCGGAATTATGATGGGTTTTCTTCTTTTTGTAGAATTATGAGGGTTTTGGAGAGATGATGATGCAAATGGGATACCCTTTTGATTTGATCATAAGCTTAACAGAACATTATTTTATTCTTGATTTTTATCCCACTCAACTTTATGTGCTATTCTGGAAATTAAATATCTGTTGTTGAATGTAATAATGTCTGGTTTCATTCAAATCAAAAGATGGCTCCAGAAAAAAGTTGTACTTGGTCCTTTAGAAGAAGCAAGAAGGCAAGATCAATTAAAAAAGAAGAAAAGGAGTCTTTAAATAAATATTGAGTGATTTATTTAATTAGTTCCTCTTGCCAAAAATAAATAATATTGAGTATTATTTCAAATGGATGTTGGTTTATGGTGTTGAATGGCATATGGTAGCCATTGTTGCTTACCCTTCTTGCCAAGCATTTATTTGTCGTTATGGATGGTATGCTTATGGTGTTGATTCTTCTTAGCCCTTTAGGTTCCCTGTGATTAAAACTAACTTGTTACTCTTGTTTTTATAAAATTCAACCGCGTCATTTCGAGTTCTATTTTTTTTTTAGGCGGTTGCTGCCAGAAAAACGATTGAACTTGGAAATAAGGCATTTCGTTTTCAAATTAGACTGTTATTCTGTAGGTAGTTGAATAACTTCTCTACTAACTAATGAGAAGGAATCAAGGTGAGAAACATAATTATCTTTCATCGAAAATGATTTTCCTTCAACCAAACAAGGCTAGAGGAAATGTACGTTGGTCACTCACTACATTGTAACAAAATTGTGTGTTGTGAGGGTTTTCTTTTTCCACTAAAAGGGATGTTTGCTATTTGTTGTTGTCTAGGGGATAAAGGATAGTGCTAATCTCCAATCTCCATTTCTTGAACTTACGCATGTGTTTCTTCACATTAAATATTCAATGAAGTAGATCAACTTTAACAAATTACTTTACTATGAATTATTTGAAGTTAAAAAATGTTTATATTTATTCAACATGATTTCGTGCATAAAAATGTTATTCACCTCACAAGTGAATCTCAGTTCTAAAGGGATTTGTTGTAAATTTTATAATGTTATGTGCGTTGTTGTGTATGACGACTTCTTGGTTTGATACATATCTGTGATGTCTTAAATGATCCAGGCTATGCATGACATGGAGATTTGCTATGATAGTTTGTCTCTTGCTGGCTGCAGCAGCAAAAATAGTGCATACGGTATGTGAATGCACTAGCTCCTTATCTATGGATTGTACATTTTGTGTAAATTAAAAGCATACATGGTAGGGTGTGGTGTGTGGATCTAGGTTGTTTGTTGGGTTTATTTTGTCAAATTTTGAACTCAAAATGTCTCTTGTATTATGCTTTATCTTTATTTTGCTAGTGTGATTTTTGTTCCCAGTTTCAATGTAATTATAAGTATTAAATTTAATGGTCAATATTGAGTGGATAATTGAGTTAACATTTATATCTAGTGAATTATTGTAATATTGGAGCTAACCTGGCTTCACTAAACTTCTATGTATCTTTTTTCCAAATACGAAGTATATTTACTAAAGTMGTTTCTACTTTCCAGAGTTTTCTGAATCATTGCGGGAGATGGGTGTTTGCCTCCTTCAGAAAATTGCATTGAATGATGATGAAGAATCTGGTGAGCTTTCAAATTCTAATTCTCAAGTGCATTTGTTTTCCATGAATGTTAGGTCATTTGCTTAGTTCCTGAAATTTAACAGCCTTCTTGACATTTATTAGCTCCTTTCTTGTAAAACTTTGACTGCAGGTAAAGTAATGCTGATGCTTGGTAAAGCGCAGTTTGAACTTGAAAAGCTTGTTGATGGCTATGTGAGTCCGCTCAGCAATATTATTATACTCAGAAACATTTTTTTTCCTCTCCGCTGAGTATTACTGAACCTGTACTATCTGTTTTCAGCGTAATCATATTTTTCAAACAATCACAGTTCCATCAGAGTCTCTAATAAATGAGCTTCACACAGTTGAGGTTAGTTTGTTTTGCCACTAGTATCGAATTTATACTTGCCCTTGTTCAGTTGTTCGTCATTCACGTGTTGGTGAATTGGTGACCTATGTCATTATAATTATGTCTTACTGTTAATTTTGAAGAAATTTTTAAAAATGTTACTACCTCCGTAACATARTACTTGAAACGATTGAATATTTTGTCTCTCATAAATAATAACAATTGTTGCAAGTATTGCGTTACGGWGGAGCTATAATAGTGCTGGTACAATCAGTCAACCAATCAATTAAATTTTTAATYCCGTAAGTGGGGTTGGCTRCGAGAACCAAAAATAATTATTTCACTCTAGTATGATGCTTGTGTTTTATAATACAATCGTACCATCACTGATGCCCCATCATATTCTTGTGTTTGACTGTTTTGATTTATCTGGTAGTGTTGACGAATGATATAATGAGCATCATGTACATTACTACATATCCTGTATGGGAGGGGGCTAGGAATGGCGATAGGGACAGAGAAGATAATGACCTCATTATCCCTTCTTACAACTTCTTGTGCCTGTCTTTTTGTTTTGATTGGATGTCTTCTACTAAGTGCTGACTAGTGACTAGTGATCTTCTAATTGGAATGGACCTGTTGCTAAACGTTTCCCTTAATTGATTTGCCAAATGTACAATATGTTAGCTGTCAGTTTTACTTGGGTTCAAATACTTCCTGCATCTCCCCTTTGATCAATACATTCACTTTTATCCAAAAAAGAATGTCAAATTACCATTCTTTATTGAAAAGTAAAAAAGCCTGTTGGCATATGGTACACTCCCGATCTGGTCTTCATTTGAGTTTCATTTCAACTTTGCATGTTTTCTAGTACAATTTTGGGTCTTTTTTCCCCTTGAAAGTAACCAGTGTTTTATGACTGTCCTGTGTGGGAGTAAAGGGGTGAGAATAAKGACTGTGTTGATGTTTATTCAGTAATTTGTTTGTGACATACTTTGGGCTAAATTTATTGTCTAATATATGAAATTTTGCTGCAGGAAATGAAGCATCAATGTGACGCGAAAAGGTGAGTTTTTTAGAAGACTTTTTATCTCTATCTTTAATTCCTTTTTTTTTACCATTCACACAAATAATTGTTAAGCTCATGATTTGAGTCTGCAGGGAGTTATTCGAAAACATGAGAACAAAATACAGGGAAAAGGGAAAGTCTAAAAGTGGAAAAGGAGAAACTTTATCATTGCAGGAATTACAAGCGGCTAAAGATGAATTTGACGAAGAGGCTACTTTATTTGTCTTTCGCTTGAAGTCTTTAAAACAAGGACAGTCCAGAAGCCTTCTTACTCAGGCTGCACGCCATCATTCTGCTCAGGTAGTCATCTGGTTTTTGTTTTGCTCACTGCTCTCTATAGTTGATCTTTTTTGAAGTTTGAAATAGTTGTTAAGATAATTTTTGTTCTGGAAAATAGCTGTCCTTTTTTAAGAAGGCTGTCAAGTCTCTTGAGGCAATTGAACCACATGTGAACTTGGTCACTCAGCAGCAGCATATAGATTACCAGTTCATAGGCCTTGAAGATGATGAATCAGAAGATGTTGAAGATGACGACGACTATGATGAAGATGATTATAGCAGCACTTCTAGCATGGACGATGAAGATGAATTGAAAATTGATCATCAAAGTAGTGACCGAGAGCTAAGTTCTGTTTCTGAGGCAAGAAACACTCTAAAGGTTTGTAACATTTACTTTGCATTATTTGGTTTGAGAACCGCACTTGTTATCATGATTCTGTCTTAAATATGTGCAGAAACTGTGAAAAATTTAATTACTTAAGAGTAGCACTGAATGCTTTTGTGCTTAAAAAATTTACTTTCCTACGAGTATAGAAATCCATAAATGTATGGAAAATTTGATTTTAACAGTCCCAACTAATTGTGATTTTTCATAAACAGTCCCAACTATTAATATTACAATGCAAATATTAAATGTGGCTTATTTTACAATATTGTTGTAGCTTTCCCTGAAATGTAAGCAGGTTTCAAATATATGCGAATGCTGTTGAAAAAATTATACTTCGTACTTTAAATCAGTGGAAGTATTGTTTGCTAGGGAGAACAGTTCTAAGGCTGTCTCACCCATGTCCAATGTTCCTCCATTATATTTGTTATAGTTCTGTGACATCTTCCATATCCAATCGCTTGCATCATCTTAAAATATGATTAAAAATGTCTCTGTCCCATCCGTTGCATGGCTTCACGCTTCATCTGTGTTACTAGGTTAAATGTATGTAGCTTGTTTCACTACGATAAAATCTCAGTTTTAATTTATTAAAAGGAAGTAAGGATGTCATCTGATATATTCATATTTGCAGGAACACGCGAAAGATAAGCATGAAGATTCTTTTAGACGAGAGCGGAAGATTCTGAGTCAATCAGCCCCACTGTTTACTCAGCAAAAATTTGAACATTTGCGTCCCTTAACATCGAGGAAATATATTTCTTATGTTTTACCTAAACCAGGTGATACTAGTAGAATCCCTGCTGAATTTAGAAATCCTGTATCACAAACCAAGTTAAATCAGGTGCATACTGAAAATCTATATCACTCAACCCCTTTGCAACCAAACATGTACGAAAAGCTTGTGGGAACTAAAACCCTGTCTGGGCCTATCATCCTAAACGATACATCAGTGTTGAAAGAAAACAATGATCACAGAAGGMCCCCTCCTTTGACTGAGAAAATTTCAGTGCAGCATTTGAAACCTCAGACAGGTCTGACCACAACTACTAGCAAAAAAATCAAATTACAATCCTATTCTGGTCCTTTAACTAGCAAGCCCATGTCAACCAAACCTTCTTTTAATGCTGGCAATCCTACAACAGCCACTAACGTTCCGAAGTTTTCCTCTGGACCCATTTTGAGGGCTGCTGTACACCGGCCATCATCTCCCTCAATGATGTCTCCCTCTGTCTCACCTACTTATACTTCTCCAAAGATAAGTGAGCTTCATGAGCTCCTAGCCTCCCAACACACACAATTCATGTTCTAGGCAAACCTTCAGCGCGACCAGGTATACAACTGTGATCTCCGCTATATCGTCCCTCTCTCCCGCTCCGCACATACTTTACACTCAACTACGCGACTATTTGGATTGAGTACAATCGAGGCGCGTGAGCCTTTCCATTCCTACCACCCTCCTAGGTTGTTACTTCTACCATCCTTACAACACGGTCAGCGACAGCAACCTAAACACCCAGTTCCAAGCTGTTGATAAACTTCCCCTTGTTCAGAGAAGTCAGAAGATACATTCTTCACCTCTTTGACACCAATGTTGTTACAAATCAGGGCATCCAACGTAAAGTTTATCTTGGACTATCTTAATCATTCTTCTTTCTCATAGTAACATCATCTTTTCTTTCTTTTTTTCCTTCTTTTTGTGTGTCAATAAAGCTGTGTTTCAGCTTGTAGGTAATTTAGTGTCATCGTGATACCATCAGCCGTCCATTCTTGGGTGTTCCTTAAGGAGCTCTGCAATTCTTATCATCAGTGTGTGCACTTCTTAACCAATCAACCAATGATAAAAGCCTGCATTTTGAGAAGTTACATTCTGTTCATTGCCAAAGCCACACGATCTTATGGTTGATTGGTTAACCATGATTTAGATTTATTTCTGTAACTATACTTGTATTATTATATTATAATATATTATATATATATCAATACTATATAAATATATATATATATATATATATATATATATATATTATATATATATATATATTATATATAGATATATATATATATATGCTATCAAATTTCTTGGCTCTGTGACATCACTAAATCACTCCCTCTGTGAATCAAGGCCCCAGTATCTTTCACCGATCTTTGCTCCATTTTGTGTGGCAAATTTTTTTTTTTCTCTATATGGTCCCCCCCTGACCTTGCAATAAGATTTCATCTCTACTTTTTTCCCTTCTTTCTTTGCATATACAACCCCAAGGAACACACAGATTATTAGATGGGAGGGGTAGCTTATTGAAATTCGATATTCCTGTGTTTTCCTTCAATTGATCTAAATCGAGAATTATAATGTAAGCTCTTGTTTAAACTTATAAAACTCACAATATCCTTTTTGAAATTTATTTGCAAGTCGTATTTCTGTTTTGGCCTCGTCGTGCTGTTTTATGAAGGTATCGCTGCTATTAAGTAATCGATTTCTCATTTTAATTGTTCCAGGTCTTTTATGTAGTTTACACCTCCTAAGGCCTATCTGCTGGCTGACGTTAGAGGTGCTGAAGAACTCTCCTCGATGGAGAGGATCTCTAACACGAATCTTCTATCAGTCAGAAATTTTCTTGTTCATATATCATAATATTGCAACACAAATTTGGCAAATAGTGAAACCAACAGATCATATTGTATAAGAGCATGATAAGCTGAAGAAAGATGAGCAGCTCTTTTCGTGGGGATTGATATATATGGCAAATCTTGTATACTTGTTTTCTGAGTAGAAAAATGTAAGGCAGAAAGTTTCAATTCTGTGCCTACAGCAGACCTGATATGAGGGCGCCTCAACGTTCCTACAACACAAAGCAGAGGCCCTCTATTTATATGTATTGGCAAAATTGCCTTTAAGTTATATAATGAGTAGTATTATTCGTTTATATACTCTTTATTTGTATTAGCTTTTTTTTTTGAGAGAGGAGATAGTTTGTCGATAGAGTCAATAGGAGTAATTGTTTGCACCCATTTTATCGCAGCTACTGAATTGTCGTCACCTCAACCAACGAATGAAAGAGTTTAATCATCATTGCTTAATTGTTATAGGAAGCTTCAACCTCTAAGAAAATGCGCTTTTTCGTTCTCCTTGCTCTTTAAACCTCTAATTTGCACTCGAAACTATTATTGTATAGGTTCTATCTATTCTTGTTCCTTCACCCTTGCTGTTTCTTTAAGGCGCCAACTGCAAATACAATGAACGAATCTACAACTCAAGTGCAATTCACTTGTATGTTCTTATTATTGTACTACCATGTTATCCCAGAAATGTCAAGAACAAAAAAGAATAATATCAACAATATGACCATTTGAACTCGCAATCAAGAAAATATCTCCCATCCTTGTGAAATTCAAGTTCCAACTAAGAATATTTACCAACACTCCTTTACAAACCAATTGCATACAAACGAAATCGCTGGCTTTATCCGGAAATTCTCAGCCAAACATAGCCTAGATTTCATCATTCGAAATCTCCTTACCTGATAAATTCTTTACCCAAGAGCGAAACTAGATTCAAAACAAGTAGTTAAGTATTAATAGATAGATATATTACATTTGGAGGCCAGGCCAAAATCTAAGTCAAAATAAGGATACACCCAACATTAGTCTGCGTTTATACCAGACTCACATTGCAACAGACTGCTGTCTGTTGTTCTTCCTTTTTGACACAGTATAATGGTAACTATCAAATAATCCTATTACATAAATTGCTACTCCGTATTTGCCAACAAAACTCGCRCCTCCTCTCGATTTCTAGTTACAGTCTCTCCCGGAGTCATATCGCACAAAGCCAATCAATTCCGGTCCTTCTATCCGGGGATTGTTTACAAAACTGCAATACAAAAGATTAATCTGTCAGTTCAGAAGATGATGCAGATTGCAGGAAAATAGCATGGAGTACACAGATTAGTGACTTCAAAGTTGGATGATAAACTGTCATTACCTTTCTTCTGTAAACTTAGAGAAGGCACCTGATGTTGGAAAAGTACCACATAGGTTATTGTTTGACACATTTCTGCAGCATCAAATAGACAAAATTCATATGATTAGATAGATTGTTTGCCTGCAGAATTGTAACTTCAGTTTTTCGTCTTAGTTTGTAATCGACTAATATTTTCTTATGTAAAGATGAAAATGAGGGTAAATATGTTTGAGAGGCATACAGGATCTTAAGGCTTCCAAGCTTAGTAAGCTCTCTTGGTATTCTTCCAGTGAGATTGTTGTTGTTCAAGCGCCTGTATACATATTGAGCCATCATTAACAAACTACGACATCACAAACGAGCTGAAGATACAAACAACCAGTGCATATGCAAGAATCCGAAATGAACTCAGAGACACCATTTTGAATGCTTACATGAATTTAAGGTTGGAGAGCTTGGAGAGTGAAGAAGGAATCGGACCAGTGAGATTATTGTGAAACAGATCTAAGCTCACAAGGCTCTTTAGCCCACCAAGCTCCTCTGGTATTTCGCCTACAAAGTTGTTTGTGTACAATTCCCTGACAAATTTGCACCAGCAGTCCAACATTAATCATTCAGTTCATTATCTCTAATCAACAATGACATTTACTAATTCACATACATAATGGAGCCAAGAATCTAACAATGGACTTCTAAACATTTAGTATTGTAGTTCAGTGTGATCAACTTTTGGAGTTATGGATGRTGGACGGGATTTGATAAAGGCACACACCACGCCTCACAAGAATGTTATAAAGGCACACACCACGCCTCACAAGAATGTTAAAGGCACAGTCTGCACACCACTCAAAAAAATGTGCCTTTAACATCACCCGTGGTGGACAGGTTCAAATCGATTATTATACAAGCATTTCAGACATCAGCAAACCACATGCTTCACATAAAACTGATACAAAATACCATTTNCAAGGCTCTTTAGCCCACCAAGCTCCTCTGGTATTTCGCCTACAAAGTTGTTTGTGTACAATTCCCTGACAAATTTGCACCAGCAGTCCAACATTAATCATTCAGTTCATTATCTCTAATCAACAATGACATTTACTAATTCACATACATAATGGAGCCAAGAATCTAACAATGGACTTCTAAACATTTAGTATTGTAGTTCAGTGTGATCAACTTTTGGAGTTATGGATGATGGACGGGATTTGATAAAGGCACACACCACGCCTCACAAGAATGTTATAAAGGCACACACCACGCCTCACAAGAATGTTAAAGGCACAGTCTGCACACCACTCAAAAAAATGTGCCTTTAACATCACCCGTGGTGGACAGGTTCAAATCGATTATTATACAAGCATTTCAGACATCAGCAAACCACATGCTTCACATAAAACTGATACAAAATACCATTTMGATATTAGTAACACAAGTTTTTTTWAAAAAAATATTACAAAGTCGAAGTGATCATAAATAAATGCAATCGACCCTCGGATGCCTGAATAACTAACTAGTTCTTCGAGGAAGGTTTAACCCGTCTTWAAGAGAATAAGAGTAATATACTTGTTAATTTACACACCACTCGGGTCCACTCTTTTCGACTTATAATAACAACTTATCGGACTTCATTCGGAAGGACTTATCTGAACTTATTTGTATTCGACAAATAAAATCCCCTAAACATATGCACTAATTGAGAGTCCACTGACTGAGAGAGTACACTAACAACTCTCTGACTTTGTCAAAGGTTTAATTACACAACTAACACAAAATCCGTAACAGTCATTGATTGAGACTAGCAAAGAGTAAGACATTATTATTATTGGTTTTAAATCAAATCAAAAGAGCATGAAAAAAGGAACTTTCAAAAATTCAATATGACAAACAACTACACACAAAGTACTTTATGGCAAACTTTTGTCATGTGAGAAGGTGAATTGAATGCAATAAGAGGGAAAAAATAAATAAAATTACACAAGTTTATTTCAAATGCAATTAATAATTTTGCAGGTGATACAGCAACTACTAGATCTATCACATGAATACCAGTTGCTTCAACAGCTAGTATAGTATGCAAAATTAATGGGAATTTGAGTGAAATATAAGAAATTCATTAAATGTCAAGAACATAATCTAATCTAATCTAATCTACTACTACAAGTTTTAAATATTATTTGAATGTATTAAAGGTTGCAATTTAAGGCAAGACTTACAAGTATTGAAGGCGTTCAAGTTTTCCCAACTCTGGTACTAATTTCCCTGTTAGCTTTGCGTTTCCTAAATCCCTGTTTTTTTTCCAGAAAAAAGAAAAAAAATAATTAACACCCATTATTTAAAGATTAAGGAACAATAAAACACCAAATTCACCTAATTAGTTATATTTAATAAAAATCACAACAATATAAAAATACAGTCTTTAGTACAGTAGAATATATAAAAACCAGAATATGCCCATTAAAAGCAGAAGAAAACAAAACATAACAATGGCATTTGTGAGTTAATAATAAGTGACAGTGATAATTGAAGCTAAGATTATGATAATAAGATGAAGCTCAGAAAGAGGAGAGAGAGAGAGAGAGAGAGAGAGAGAGAGAGTTACAGGCGGGTGACACGATTGTCATGGTCACAGGTGACATGAAACCAGGTGCAAGGATCAACGAGGGTTGGATCCCAACTCTGCAACACATTTCCTGGGTCATTTACTGCTCTTCTGAGTGCATAAAGTGCATCTCCTATTGTATCAGAGAAACAAAGAAATCAGTCATTTGAATTAGAATTCATGTGTTAATTAATAAGAAAAGAATGTAAATAATAATTGTAATGCAAATGAGATACCTTCTGAGTTGGCATGAACAGAGGGGGTTGAGAAGAAACAGAGGAGAGTGATGAGAATGAAGAAGGCACGAGAGTTGGCCATTGTTGAGAGTAAAGTAAGTAGAAGAGTGAGAAACGCAGGTTTGATTTTGGTGAACGCTGAATGAATGAGTGAGAGAGGAAGACAAGAGTGTACTTGAGAGTTGAGTCAGAAGCACAGAAAGCACAGAAGTGGGAAGTGATTCTTTTCGTGAGGAGAGTTGTGTATTGTGTTGTTGTTGTTGGTGTTGTTGTTTTATGTGTGGGAGAAACTTTGGGGTTTGGTTTCATTAGTTTATATACNATGAGATACCTTCTGAGTTGGCATGAACAGAGGGGGTTGAGAAGAAACAGAGGAGAGTGATGAGAATGAAGAAGGCACGAGAGTTGGCCATTGTTGAGAGTAAAGTAAGTAGAAGAGTGAGAAACGCAGGTTTGATTTTGGTGAACGCTGAATGAATGAGTGAGAGAGGAAGACAAGAGTGTACTTGAGAGTTGAGTCAGAAGCACAGAAAGCACAGAAGTGGGAAGTGATTCTTTTCGTGAGGAGAGTTGTGTATTGTGTTGTTGTTGTTGGTGTTGTTGTTTTATGTGTGGGAGAAACTTTGGGGTTTGGTTTCATTAGTTTATATACCCAATCAAGATTTATTTTATAGAGCCCACAAACATTGGATTTCCACTTCAATTTTACCAAAGGGCCAGGTTACTTTAGTTTATTTTCGGTTTAGTTTAGTACTGTTTAGTTTAACTCAATTCAGCTTCATTCAGTTTAGTTAAGTTGATTTCAATTAATGTAAACGGACCTCATGAATAGCCTTCCTTCACCAATTTTATTAACCAAATATGTTTATGTATGTTTGGACTTTGGAGTAGTTTACTACCTATTTGTTATCGTGTGTTTTTACAGTTCTGTAATATCGATTTATATTGTTGTTTCGATATTTTAACTAATGAAATTAAGAAGAACTGGTTTTAATGTATGATTATGAAGTGTGTTAAATGCTTAAATAGCAACATGTTTATGTTAGGAAAGTTGTACAACAAAGTTAATGGTAAAGTTTATTTTGTTATATATGCACAACATTATAGGTTTACCAACCTCTACCAAAATTCGGATTTGACCAAGGTACAAGTATAAATGATTGATTGTGATGCGTAAGGCTTCAAATAATATATTTCGTCATAATCAATTATGAACAACAAATAAGTATTATTTAAATCACAAAAAATATCACTTTATTATAAATAAATAATTACGGAGAAAGTATTATACATTTGATAGATTTATTGCTATAGTTCTTTCATAAACAATATGATACTAAATTGCTTATCATTTAAAATCACCTAAACTCTAAAGTGGACATTTATGCTTAAATCAGAGATATTTGTATCACTCTAGTACTCTACAATGGTCTTTTCACAAAGGATGGTCTAATTGGCCTCACAATAATCTTCAAAAAAAAGGATAACCAAAATAGGCAAAAGTAGAGAAAAGGGTGAGGAGTGGAAAGAGGAAAAGCCTCGGTTGGGCATAAATGGACATGAACCCTGGTAACGCTGACAACTGTCTCTTGCTACAACTTCAAATTTTTTTAATCCTCCAATTCAAACTCAACAACTTATTATTATACTACTGTAATACATTTTTATAATAATAAAAAATCAAAACACGTCAAAAGAGATTTGCTTGGTACTTGTTCAACCAACAAGTCTAATCCACAATCGCAGTTGTTACAACTCCTTACAAGTACTACGTATAAGTAGGGTTGAGCGTGGTGCCGGTTTGGTGCGATTTGATCCCTTAATCGTATCAAATCGCAATTTTGTGGTTAGAGTACAAGTACTACGTATAAGTGTATAACATCGCATGAATAGTTTATTAATATGTGTCATTTGGAACAAYAATCCTATGAGGATAGTTTCCCATCTTCGACGGATGGAGTATTCTCTTGGTGTGATTTGCATGGATATTTCAATATGCAACATCAACATCACATCTAAATTTATTTGTTTCATATTAGCATCAATAATCATATCATTTTATTAATATAACGTGTATCTCGACGGTCAATGGACAACATCTGATTCTCAGGTCTCAAATAATTCGATTAAAGACCTTAGTTGAGAGTTTGAGACCTTCAACCACTCAAACCAACTGTAGTTGAAATAATATTCTATATTTCTTATTAGTATTAATAATGTGTTTAGTCAGTAATTTGGAGTATTTACTAGTCCTTTTCCTCCTATTTGGAAGCATATGTGTAGGTTTGTTCACTTGGTGTTATGCTTATTATGCATAGTTTTGTCACATACTTGTATATGGAGAATAGTATTCCTCTGATAGGTGGGCTTATCAAGATATGTTAAACAAGGCAACATGAAAAAAGAGAAAGATTCTTCTATTTTAAGTATTCTTCTTCAGAATTTTGTCATTACTTCAATTCCCCTACATTATATTAAACAGTGGACATTCCCCAGATGATCATCGAACACAAAATTCCATACTCGTATTTGTTTTAATTAATCACAATTCTTTATTACATATTCCTTGGANTGGCGCACCCCCTCCGCCGCCCCTGCTCAAACCAATTGTAGTTGAAATAATATTTTATATTTCTTATTAGTATTAATAATGTGTTTAGTCAGTAATTTGGAGTATTTACTAGTCCTTTTCCTCCTATTTGGAAGCATATGTGTAGGTTTGTTCACTTGGTGTTATGCTTATTATGCATAGTTTTGTCACATACTTGTATATAGAGAATAGTATTCCTCTGATAGGTGGGCTTATCAAGATATGTTAAACAAGGCAACATGAAAAAAGAGAAAGATTCTTCTATTTTAAGTATTCTTCTTCAGAATTTTGTCATTACTTCAATTCCCCTACATTATATTAAACAGTGGACATTCCCCAGATGATCATCGAACACAAAATTCCATACTCGTATTTGTTTTAATTAATCACAATTCTTTATTACATATTCCTTGGACTATATATGTAAAGCTCTATTAGGCTACTTACACATCTTTTTTATTCACTGGGTTACTACTTAACACTCTAAATATATCTGTTTTTGACCTAGGTTACGCATCTGATTTGTGGTGAATGAGTTCTTCCAATTAAATAACCTACGTACAATGGGTCTTCCCCTTGAACTAATATTGACATTGGTGGACATCCTTTCTAAAGAAGCATTTGACACATATGAAAAGAATAAATCTTTTTCGTTTTGCTTTATATATATATATATATATGTATCATTACCGATATTACTCTTGTTATGGGAGTTGAAAGGGGAGACTAAACTACTGCTCTCGCTCGCGCAAGTGCTAGACTAGTTGAGTTGCATGCCGTTATAGTAGTCATATTTCTCGTTAAATTAGGAAATCACAACCTTATCTTACAAATCACAAAATTTCATGACAACCAAACATCGACTAGGYAGCCYGCCCTAAATTTATCATAACTTGTCCAAACAGGACYGTGGTCCATCTCGACCTAAGTCTAACCAAACCTAGTAATGATGATTAGGGCTAAGTAGGGCCAATGTGTGGCCAAGTCTAGCTATTCCATATGAACACATTGATACATGGTGCATGTGAAACTCGTCTTTTAACGGTGCTTGTAATTTGTTAAAATTAATTATGTGGTGATCAGATCACCAACCCTAGTTGGACAAATATGTCCTCGCGATAATGATATCTTACACTAGATTTTCCTTAAGTTAGTTAACTTTCATTAACGCTCTTTTACTTCCTTTTTAGCATAAAGTTTGCACTTTCTGCAAGAGCAGACAAAATACAGTGACCAAAATGTGGGTCAAGTAATTTGAAAATGGTATGACCCATTTAGACTTTTGTTCCTCAAAAGAGGCGACTTGACTATACTATACTACTACCATGGCACTATCGTAAAAATAAAGGTTGTCTTTTCTTTTCTTTAGTTTCAAAGGTTTTAACTTTGTTTAATTAATTTGATCTTTCAAAGAGGCAACATTGAAAAGGTTGTTCTTCTTCAAACTTAAAAGTTTTCTATATATATACGATCACCATTGATTGAAGAAGGTATAATTGCATGCGCACGATTGATGTAAGCTTTTTTTCAGGATTCATCATTGCTAATTTCATTCAACTTTCGCGCCATGATCGTTCATACTTCATGCAACGAGTCAAATGATATGATAGTGAATTTGCTATAACTTTTTAGCACGACGGACTTATCTAAATAGTTTGATCTTTTTTTACTCTTATTAGATAGATATGATTGAACATGATATGATTAAACTTGTTTCAAATAGATGTATATATAGAATAAACTTGTTATGCCCAAATATTGAGTTTCCTTTGCCTTACTAGATCTAACTCTGTGAGTAAGGTAAGGAGTACGTCCCTAAAATACTAAAATAGTGCAATAGTGAGTAAGACTTTATTCTCGTCAATTAATTAAATATTGATAAATTGAATTTATTTTTACTGAAACCTTAAAAAATTTGATAAAGATAGATTGAACTTATTTTTACTTACCTAAACTTATTTTTATTGAAACATATCGAAATAAGTTGACGAGAACAAGACATAAGTGGCAACGTGCAACAAACTGTGCAGGCTTCATGGCTTGGATTGGCTTCCATGCAAAGTTGCTTGCTCAACTTTACATAATACTCCGTAACTTAATGCATGCACCATGCATGCTTCTTATACGAGTATAATTCCATAATACAAGAAATTTCGAAAGTTATTATGACATTGACAATTTGACATACTTCGTATATACACATACTGTACTGTGCTGTATGACAAGTCAATGCTCATTGAACTTACAGAAAACAGCAAATTAAAATCATACTAGAGTATACATGAATTAAGCATTGCACGTATTAATACAGTAGGTCGTAAACTCGTAATAGTTAAAGATTATTATTGAGGAATAATGTGAAGTCAAAGAATAACTCTTTATTATTTTTAATTAATAGTTAGTGGATTAAAATTTAATGATGAATTTTGACCCAGTTAATTTGTTGGATTGATGACAGCGAAAAGTGARCAAGTTGCAGCAAATTMTCCAACAGGAACGAAATAGAATATGAAATCGGATTTTCGGAAGTGCATTTGCTTTTGTTCTTAAAGTATCTTATACTCTCCCCACTACTTTGCATAATGTTTTATAGAGAGTCATAGAATCAGAATTGATCTCAGAATTTTTTGAAATAGAGAGAAAAACTTTAGCGATTTACCCCTCACTCTCACTTTCCATATAATATTTTTAATTTGTCTTCTCATTCTTCTTATTTTTTAATTTTTTTTTTTATATTTTACGTCAATTGAGACCAAGGTCCCAATTGACGTAAAATATAAAAAAATGAAGTTATCCGCCAGAAAGTTGGTGTTGCAGATATTGCAAGCAAGTTAAGGGAAAACCGCTTGCGTTGGTTTGGGCATGTAAGACGGAGACCTCAGGGGGCACCGGTGCGAAGAGTGGAAAAGTGGGAACAAGGGGATCTTAAACGAGGTAGAGGGAGACCAAAAATGACTTGGTGGGAAGGAGTTAGGAAAGATCTGAAACAGTTGGATTTGCAAGAGAGTGAGGCTCTCGATCGGAGGGAGTGGAGGAGGAAAATTTATGTGGATGACCTCCCGGAATAATCACATTTGGTTCATGTTAGCCGACCCCACATATGGGATTAAGGCTATGATTGATTGATTGATTGATATTTTACGTCAATTGTTCTCTGATTACTTCTTCTAAGATGTACGCATTCTTACAAAGTGCCAAAATAAATGATGTATTGCTGCTTTGACTCACCTTCTATACATTACTGTTCAAGTTCTTCATCTCAGATCRTGAATAGTATTCCATATTGGCATATAGTGCTTCAACAGTTCAACCTTCAAGAAGTGTTGTGTTCCATATTGATAGCTGTTATATTTACGGTGTACTAATTTACACAACGCAAGACAAATTAAGTATTTCTCCAAACACAAAAAACTCATCAAATAAACCACATGGCGGGATCAAATGATGCRAAWAGTGTAATTTTAACGCGGAYMATGTTTCGTAGCKATGAGACAATGATAGACATCKATGAGAATRTTTTATATCTTTTGGACAAAGTTCGATCAAAACCGYRTTTTGAAATTGTGGATATKAACTATGTCCAATGAGWTGTAAAATTATGAATAATGTAACTTTCATGTGAACCATGTAAAATTACACAAGTTATTTTGGGTGTATTATTGAGTTGTTCTTAGTTCTTATTATTATCGAGATTTTCCTCAAAATTAACCTTAGTTTTAGATTTTGTACAAAAAMTAAAGTTWACAGTATGTAATTTTTCTTAGACTGTAACCTTAGTTCTTATGTAATACAACCTTAGTTTGCAGTAATAAACTTGATTATTGGCCATGTTAGATAGTGAAAACTTTGTTTTAGTGACAAGAATGGAATGGAACTTATATTTAGCTTTACAAATGGGCCAAGATAATGATACCCAATTGATAAGTAGAAATTCATCTAAGCGTGCTAAACGGCCCATATATAGTTATAGGATTCTTTTATTTTTTTTTTAAAAAAAATATACACATTATGTAACACAATATTAGGAATTACGGTACGTGTTCAATTTTGTATTTCTTCTATAACGTATTAATTGCAGAGATTTGATATGAAATAAACTTTCAATGTTGACTAGCCATTCAAATAGGGAGAAATATCTCTTTAGTTTAGAATTTCTGCTTCACTTGTACAATAATTAACAAACGTCATAGTAAAATGACACCAAAGGAAACAAAGGAAGAGAAATCATTAAGTACTTGAGGTACATGCAACACCATAATATTGTTGTAGATCAATATCATGAGGAAAAGCTTCTTCATATACTAATCATACATAATGTTGGCTGAATCTCTAGTTTCAGCAGCATGTATCAAACACGTCGGTCTTGTATGATGGTGGTAATCTCCAATCCTTCAATATTAACAGAAGCAATAATATTATACCCACTAGGGTTAGTTACACCGTTGCAAAATGATGAGAAGTAAACAAAGAAAACTACTTGCTTTTGCTTTTGTTACTTTTGTCGGATATAAGATATTCATTTGCTGCGTTTTTTCAATTACAAAGAATTGAAAGAATGAGTGAGTGGAAGAAAACCTTTTCCTTCTTTTGTAGGCGAAATTCTTCCATCCAAGGAGTTCATTGACACATCCCTAATCAAGTACACGTACCAATACCATGTATTTTTTTTTTATTAGAGTAATAGAGTTGATTATCAAGTTAATAAAGTGAATTAAATTGACAAGGTGAATGTAGAATCTACTTACAGAAGTTTCAAATTGCCCCATCTTACAAGTTCAAGTACCTTGGCAGGTATCTCACCAGTTAAAGAATTGGCACTGAGTCTTCTGTAAATCGATCAATAACAAATTAAGAATCATATATATATATGTGAACAGCTGAACACAATCTGTTAGCTTGAGTAACAATGTATACGAAGAAATCGTGTTATCGTGTGATATTGCTTGGTTAGCCACTTATTTTTATGCACATTCTTCCTAGTTGTCTGTCTTTCTATTATGAAGAAAGTACTTGTATATGATCTTCATTCTTCAATCATGTAATAATTGCTCGTATTAGGTCGAGGTTTAGTAATTACTTGTATTAGTTCCATGGTCGTTATCTAACTTACAGGAATCTCAAGGACTTCAAGTTGCCAAGAACTTGCAGGAATGGACCCTGACATCGATTGTTGTAAAGATCAAGTCACAGGCTGCTCATTTACCTATCTCTCGGGGAATCAGGTCCTGTCAGATTATTGCTAAACTTTCCCTGTCATTATTGTCAGAGTCTATGAATGTAATAAAAGATGTTCGTGATAAAGGTATGGTTTTCAAAAACAATTTGAGAACGGGGAAGTATGTATAAAATGCGGTCTCTATAAAGACAATGAGAGTGTCGTATGAACAGAATATAGATGAAAGGAGGTCGAGCTTACAAGTATCGAGATGAGTCAAGTTCCTAGAGTTGGTGAAAGAGCCCTCTCAGGCAGCATTGCCAAGGTCCCTTCAAGTTTGTGAAATACAGTAGCATATTAATTTATGCACCAATATATCTCAGTAAGTCTTTGTTAAACTAAAGAAAAAATGTGTAACATTTATTTAAGCTAACAAGTACCTACACCCTTCGACCGGTTGTGTCTATGCAAGTGATATGAAGCCAACTGATGCATGGACTGGGCAGGGATGGATCCCAAGTTAGGAGCGCATTTTCGGGATCCTCGAGGTTTGATCTCCAAGAGTGAAGCGCCTCGACTGTAACACTTTCCAAGCTGGTTAGCTCTGAATATATATCGCTTAATCAAATTCGTAAACAGTTACTGCAAGTTACAGGATTAGTACCTTCATGTTGCCATGCACTGCTGAAATAACAGCAGATGATGAATGCAATACCGCGCCAAACCCATCAATGCAACGTTATTTGAGTTGCGAAAAAACTCTTAATCTTAACCTTAGTTAAGTTTGTCTTACAATCAAGATGTTTAGCTAATTGTCTATTTATGCTAAGGAGATTTTACTGCTCAACTAGTTTGTATTAATTTAATTAATCCACTCAGGAGTACAGTTAGTTCAAAAGTCAAGTTTTATGATGAAAACAAAAGAGGTCAAATCAAAGTTAATGATAATGAGATTCTCACTCACTAAGCATCTATTAACCATGTGATTATAAGATCTTATTTATTATAAAGCATACAGTCAAGATTGCACTGTCCTGTAAATATTTCCCATTTGCCAGTATGATTATTTTATTTTTAAGCAAAGCAGGCTTAAATTCGTTACTAATTAAATTAAGAGGAACAGTCCCTCAATTACATCAAGGACAGCATCACTACCGCACTGCTATTTACATCCAAGGACAGCATCAGTAGGGTGCGAAAGCACTGCTATTTACATCCAAGGACMGCATCAGTAGGGTGTGTGAACACTRCAGAATGTGCACTGCTGTTTGCTAGTATGATCGATGTTGTTTTCATATGGCATTGTCGCATTAAACATCAAGGAACATGATGTACATATGCACATTATAGCTTCATATATGTAAATGAGGTACAAAGCATGAAATTGTATGTTCTTAAGGGGGGATGGCCGCGCTTTGTTAATAAGCTACTCGGGTAATTAATGAGTCAAAATTGGCATGAATTTAAAAAAATTGAACTCTGCAGTGAAAGACATACTGATTGTAAGGGTTATGAGTTCATAGCAAAATAAGTTGAGGGAAGAAGTATACAGTTACAGTTATACAGTGATTACAGGCTTGCAATTAGATGACTATGATCTCCAGTTTAGCAGAATCAGCTGCTTTTAGTGATGTTCCATGGTAACAATCTTGTTGAACTAGGTTATCAGCAAGCGACACGTACTTAGCACTCGTATCGTTTTAGGTACCTCATGGAACAAAAAATTGCCAAAAGTTTGTAGGAATAGATGCTCAAAGTTGATTCTCTTAAAAGATCCAAGCTTATCAGCAGAGGATGAGACTATGAGAGTAAGAAACACGACAACAATCGAGTACAAAGGATATTTTAGTAGAATTACGGAAGTTGAGATAATGTGACAATCAATTTCGGATCACAGCATGACAGCAAGCCAATAGAAAGTCTTGAGAAAGGAATACACCAAAAAAAAAAAAAAAAAGTGACACTTCTTTTTTTGAGCAATTGAAAACTTTTTATTCAGCTGCAGTGATGCCATTGAGGTGACTATGAGTTGAAACTTGAAAGTGCTGGCTTCTTCAGCTCTGTCAAATGATTCAGGTAGCTCTTGGGTCTTGTATGATGGTGGTGATTGCCAACCCTTAAGTAATTTCCAAAAACAAAAGAATAGCATGTCACCATTTAACATATACATGGCGAGAACAGCATATGGGGTAAAACAAAATGAGAAAAGCGGGTAATTCAGAAGATAAATGAACCTTTTGATGTTGAGGATGGAACGCGCCCTGTCAAAAAATTCTCCGAAACATTCCTGAGAAGATGGCATATTATTTAGGTTGATGATAGATTAACAACAGCGCAAACCAAAACTAGCAGATATTACACAGAAGAATAGATTTATTTTTTTCTCAATATAGACAAGCAAGTCAGCAATCAACTCACAAGACTTGCAGATTGCCCGATGTAACAAGCTCAACAATCTCAGATGGTAGATCACCAGTTAGAGCATTGCTATGGAGTCTCCTGGATACATCAATTTTAATGCATTAGCAACATTAATATCAACTTACCTAATTATATTCGAAGTTGGCCCTTGGCCCTATTGGTTGTTGGCTTACTTATTTAACTTGTTCAGCATCATGAATCACTTTTGAGGGTTCAAGACACCAGTTTTTGGACAGGACAAAATAGGTCATGTCAATATCATATTTAAATCCTTAATTCATAGGTATCAATTAGATATTTATCTTTTGAACTGTGATAGGCTTGATGCCACGAATATATAGATTGCTACTTGCTACTCTTTCTTTTTACAGATATCGCCCAAAGAATAGAACAAAAATATACCCTGTAACTTGTAATTGGAAACCACAGTTAGAGATACTTACAGGTATCTCAATGACTTCAAATTGCCAAGACTCGAGGGAATGGATCCTGACAGTTGATTATTGTAAAGATCCAAGCTCACTAGTCTCGTCAAATTACCAAACTCTGAGGGAATTGATCCTGTAAGGTTGTTTTTAAACACTTGCCTGCCAGATCATTTTGTAAATATCAACAAACAAGTATATGATGCAATTGCAATTTAGATATGTTCTAATGTACCTGTTCATATATATCTAAAATGACCAATCAGAATGGGGGATAGTGTATTGTGCTTACAAGTACTGAAGATTAGCCAACTGTGCCAGTCCGCTTGAAAGATTACCTGATAATCCACAATTACCTAGGTCCCTYCATGTTATGAAGAAATTTTAATAAGTTTAAACCATTGAAATTACTCTGCCAAAAGCAACAGTGCAACTAATGGACTAGCAGGTTGATCAAATTAGACCAACTTACAATCTCACGACACTATTATCGCTGTTGCAACTAACATGAAACCAAGTGCAGGGATTGACCAAGGTTGGATCCCAACTCTGCAGTACATTGTTTGGGTCATTAAGCATCGTCTTCCAACTTGCAAGCACGTCACCTGTTTAAATTAGGTAACGACCATTTGAACTCATATATGTGAACAATTCAACATTACAAGTAGAGCTGAGCACTTTGAGCAAGGCTTACCTTCAATGTTTCCATTAACAGCAGCGATTGAGAAGCAGACAACAAACAGTAGTAGAGTGCCACGACCCATCTAGCTAGTCTAAAGCGAGGCGCCTTTGCAAAGAAAGATTAACCTTAAGGCTTAAACACAGTAGATGATCTCCGGACCTTCAATCTGCAGCTGCTAGTGGTGGGGGTGGCCTATATCAGATATGCTAAGTCTCAAATTCTCAATAACTTGCTAAATTAATTGCTCGCATAAATTGACATAGTATTTTATAAGATTTTCTCTCCTTTGTTGATTCAAATTATTTGACTTAGACTAATCCAGAGCAAGTAACTACTATTAAACAAATACTATGTCAGAGTTCTGATAATAATATTATTTCCCAGGCGGCCAGGCTGTTGATTCCTTACAATACATTTGTAAAATGTGAATTAGTTCTTCCAGACAGATTTCTTGACTAGTTAAGTAAATACATGTTTAAAAGAACATATAAAAAAAACCAGCTGTTTAAAGGTGCAAAGTTTTAGCTAAGATCAAGAGAACATTTCTTTACTTTTAGCTCACATTGCTTCTGACATCAAATACATATGAACTTATTAACTCAGACTTGCAATTTAGAACCTGGCTTGACCAGATTTTTTCMAACCAATAAATTAGCACAGTCCTTGAAGATGCAGCATCCAAATGTCTAAGCAGTTGTGCAGACTGCAATCCTTAGGACTTCGACACAAAAAAATGCAAACATAGCCAGAAGGAACTCTAATTGCTACTCTAGCTGGATGATAAAAATGTATCTTCCAAGTCAATCAACAGAAGCATTTTTATTTATTCATCTTTTTCACTTCTGCCTTGAAGCATTTTTCCTCACATATATTTGTTTTTTTGGTTACAAATACACATAATAAAGCCGAATGTGGTGACCATTCTCAATCTAAAGTTTTAAACTAAAGGCAACCAACAAATGGAAATTTATGTAGTAGACAAAATTGATTCACAGAAATCAAATCTCCTCTCTGCATTTAAAATATTTACACAATATGGACTAGAAGACCATAAAGATGATTTAGGCCTGTTGAGAGATAATTGATCTTCACAAATCGCCCTTTACTCTCCTTTCGTGTATCAGCCCTTGCCTTCTTGACTCATAGCGAAGAACTTTTCATACTAACTATTCAGAGGTGCAACAATACATCAGGAGAACTGCACAAATACATAATCCAAAGATTCAACAGAGAAAACGGAATATAGGCAAAGCTGCAACAAAGTCTACACCTTCGGGTTTCTTCTTCTCTTGTACCGTTGCATGGCATTGCCTCGATTCTGCGCCAGCACTCCAATTCGGCCTTGTTCTGACTGCAGTTGTGCATTCTCTCCTCCAAAGTACATAGCTTGGTCCATAAATGAACTTCTGTGGAGCTAGCACTTTTCCGCTTTGCAAAAACTGGAACCGAAGATGGCCTAATTATAGGCAAATTGTTGCTCTCCGATGTTGTTGGACCCTGGCTTGTTGCTGGATTTGCATGTTATCTGTAGTTAATAACAGCAACATCAATAATACATAGAACAAATGCATATCGATAACTAAAACTCCTAAATGCTACCAAGGAATGCAAGTTTACCAAGTAAATTTAAGCTCATAAAAACGTCAGTATTCTTAAACAAAATTCAGTGACTCTAAGATGGCCATACAAMTGTACATACATTATACATAAGGATATCTTCGGGTGTGCCGGAGCAATTCATCTCATATAAATCTGCCAACGCCTTAGGATTCGCCAAACCATTCTCTTGTATAAGCGAGTTGTAGCTATTGAACACGAAACCTACATCATTTTCGCGAAAATCACCATCCAACTGCCCAGATTCTTCATAATCCCTCATTCGTCCTGAGTTAAAATCCCATATCTGCAGAATTAAAATTGTACATGATTATTCACTTGGGCAAGTGTATGATGATGAAACAAAAGCACTACTAAAACAGATATAATGTTGTTGATCAATTTACTTGTACAAAAGATTCCTAAAACAAGCAACCTTTACTTTATCTTTTGTGACATAATACAAACATAAGGCAGATCTAAGTGAATATATACAATCTYAACAAGATTTAGTTGCTCAGTTCAAACTAAGCTATCACTTCAATATGACATCTTTCTCAATTACTTCAAAAGAGTGAGATCATTGCTTGAATTCTCTGCAACAGTAATTTTTAAAGTGCATTGAACAAAAAGGCATCTAAAAAAGAAAATAGAAATCAGAGAAAGTAAACCTATAATTATAATAAGAACATAAATCACAGAAAGTTAACCTATTAAATAATAACTGAATTAAAACATGGTTACTAATTCAGGTAAGCATTCCAAATCGGGCAAAGCGCAGTTTTCCATATAATCAAATCTTATAAYAATCCAACCAAACCCACTTAATTTTCTAGATTTTTCACACAAATTATAAACAAACATCAACAAYATGAGCTAAGATCATGTAATCAAACAAGATCAACAAACAAACCTGCAAAGTGGGATTASTAGGAGTAGAATCCCACACCACATTCTCCACATTATTATTATTATTAGTCTTGTTACGAAGATCATCATTGATAGTAGCTAATCCCATGAAACTCGAGAACACCTCTTGTTCAGCTTGTTGCTGCTGTTGTTGAAACAAAATCTGTTGATTTTGATGTTCGCTAATAACAGTATTAGTATTATCAGTGTGTGATCCCAGTAAAAATTCGTCATTGCACACAACAGCAGGAACAAGGGAATGATCTGCTTCATCATTTTGCGACGGCTGCTGCAACTCCGACAACAGTTGTTTCTTACCACCGCCATCATCATCATCATCATCGGGAAGTAAGCAACCCCAGGGGAAAGAGGGACCCACATTGTGGTGAGCTGGCACCATGAGATCAGACTCATCGTCGTCAACGTGATCGTGGCCGTCTATCCACATGACAGAGGGGGGGCCCACGAGAGGCTTCTTGGTGGCGAGGTCATCGAATCCGAAGAAGGACGAGATTTCGAGGGTGGTGGGGCAGCCGGAGAAGCCGTCGACTGAGGCGCGATCGTGGGAGAAAACGGCGGCGTTTTGGTGGAGATCAAAGTCGCAGTCTTGGCAGAGTAGGAGGTCGTTGTGGGCGGAGCATTTGACGGAGGACGGCTGGGACCCACACGTGTCGCATACGGGGAAGCGCACGTGCTTCTTGGAGAGCGTGTTGGCGGAGTGCACGTGCTGGTCGCAGGTCAGGCAGAGCTTGGCTGTGTCTGCACGGCAGTACAGCGCGGCCGTGTTTTGGTTGCAAAAATCACACAACTGAGTAGTAGTGTTGTTAGTGTTGCTATTATTAGTATTGATTTTGTTAGTGTTTTTAATTGTTGCAGTGGAGTTGTTTGATCGCGATTTTTCCTCGACTCTTATTTTTGGTGTTCCCATTTTTAATTTTTTATTTGGCGAGAAAGAAGGAAGAGAGGAGAGGAGTGGAGTGAGGGGGAATTGAAGGGAGTGGGATAGGGGAGGAGAGGGGGAATGGGGGATAAACAAGGAAGCGTTCGTAACCTGCGTGTCACATGTCGGACACGTCAAATGAAATGTCCAATATTTTAATATATTTTTGGACACTTGGATACGAGCTATAATATTTGCTGTGAATCCTTGTGATGTTGTCAATCTAGTGTTAGTACTCTAGAAAGGCGTATCGTATTGTGTGGGAATCTACCAATATTATTAAAAGGCGTGCCAAATAACGTAGGTATGCCACATGGACTCAACTTGCGGTGGTAAACAACTATCCAGATTGTTTTTTATTTAAAACAAATACCCATATTTTCAATTTTTTGCGAATCACTACTCAATTTTGGATTTTGGTCACTCAACAACGTATTAACCACTACAAACCACCCCAACGTGACATCCCAATTGCAAAATCACCCAACTTTGTTGTTTCCCGCCTCCAAAACCACCTAACACCCACCAAAACAACTCAACCTGTCTCTTATACACATCTAGATGTGTATAAGAGACAGATTTATAGGCAATCCCTCAAAAACCAAGGCAACCCTTGGATGTGTGACACTTGTCATTCATCCATACTTCCGAGTGTTCCTTACTACCGTTTCAGTGTAGAAACGTTGATTCTCTGTCCCGTTTCAATCCAGATAAATTTAATTTGCAACGCTTGCCACATAGATCACTTTGATCTAATATTTGAAGGACACGTGGGCAAGGATTTTCCATGCCATATCATTTGCCCCTCAAAGACCCGATAAATCGCTGGATTTATAGGGTGTTTGATCTTGATTTTACATTAATTTACATTTCGTAAACAAATCTCAAATCAAATAAAATCTATGTATTTTTTCTCTTTTCTTTTTTTTTTGCCTTGGGAAATGTGTCTTCGTAGGAGATGAATGGCCAGGCCAAAAATTTAATTCGCCACCTCGAAACTCGCATAGCAGCAGCAGCCAAAGAGACAAACTTCCCTTCCCGCTCAAATTCTCACTTCCGTTCAAAATTCGAAAATAAGGGGGAAAAGAGTCCGTTGAGCCTGGGGTATATATATCCCCTGAAGGAGAGAGAAGAAGAGCTTTTTACTCTCTTTTCGCTGAAAATTCACTCCCTCTTCGCACTTCTCTCCAATTTCCTCGCAGATTTTCGAGCTTCCGCGACAACTTCAGCTCGCAGTTTACAAGTCTTAGCTTCGCAGTTCGCCACTTTCGTCGCAGTTTTCTTTCAGATCTTCTTCGACGCTTCATCGACTTCGCATATCAGGTACTGTTTGCACCCTTTCTTACTTCGCACTCATTCTTTATTCTTTTTTTTTATCAAAGTAATAATGAGCGACGCAAGTTCTACGGACTCTTCGCCCAATAAGAATAGAGTTGGGGGACTTGGAAGAGCCTAGTCCAACTTCGCCTGGCTCCAATTTAACTGCTTTCTCCTCCTCCCTTGATTTTTTGTACTCGCACTCTGTAGCTCCTCGTCCCATCCTTGACACTCTGTCTATTCGTATCAGGATGCCTCGCCTCAAA
>SNQN01006187.1:10882-32347 GCA_008642245.1 Bassia scoparia | reverse complement strand
GACAAAAAATAAAATTCAAACACTTTTGATTCGACATAAGTTAATTTATGTACTTATATATTTTTATGTAATATATATGTATTTTTTTTAAAGGGGCACATATATTTTATTTTTTACATAATAATAATTGATAATTCTAAGTAGACTATTGATTTTTTTTAGAGTAAAATGTAATGTTTAAGAGGTTGAGCTTCCAAAAAATTTTACAAGAGTAACAGAGAGTTCTCAACAAATTCAGAATATTTAGGAGAAAATTCATGAAACTACACGTCTGCACCCTAAAATCTGGGATACAAGTGTTTTCAACAGTTACCAAATGAAAACGAAAATAATGCAATGACTAATTATTTTTCCTTAAAAAATTAAAAATAAAAATCCTAATTATCCCATTTGAACCCTACTCCTTGGTCAACACAACCCTTTAATTAAATCAAACAGTTGCACATTTCATGAATTTAAAAAATGGAAATTGTTTTTAGCCCCACTTAAGCACATACTTTATGATTCATACTCATACAATAAAACTTTATAATAATATAAATGAAAAAAAATAATTAAAACTGAGTAAGTTGATTTTTGAACTACTGTGAGAGAGTGTGCTACTACTATCTCGCTTTTAAAGCAGCATCATTTCTGTCATTTTGCTTTTATATGGATTAACATGATGTCCTTATTGCCAGAGTGATGAAGGCATGAGAGAGAGAAAAAGACTTTAAGAGAGAGAAGTGTGAAAAAAAAAGAGAAAAAATTTCGAAAAAAAGAAGAAAAATTAAATCCTGTTTCATTAATGGAGTTGGAGACTGCAAATTAGCTTTTCTGACCACCTTTTTCCTTCTTCAACCTGTGACTAAAGAAAGATTTTGGGGTGAGTAGTTTCTTTCTTCTTCTTTTAACTTCAACAATTCCTTTTATTTTTAATTTTAATTTTGTAAATTTTGTTCTTTTCATGAAGTTTTCTTTGTGTTTTTATGTATGGTATTGAATTTCTCAAAAGGGTTGCCTTGAATTCTTTTGTTTCTTTAAGAAAGATTGGGACTTTGAAAGTTTTGAATTTCTTAGGGAAGTGGGTTTGTTCTAAAATGGTGGAAAGATTTTATTTTATTTTATTTTTTTAAAAAATTAAAATTTCCCCTTAATTCTCAGTTATTGTTTAATTAAATTAAAGAAAATTAATAAAATCAACTCAAAAGATTTTTACTTGAAGATAACCAGACACCGGTTATATATGCGCCTTTTTTGTTCTAACTTCTACTCTTTAGTGTTGTGAAGAATTCATTCATGCTTATTTTACTCTCTTTTTTTTAAAAAAAAAATAAAAAATAAAATTCTCAAGTTTCACTGTTTAATTCCATTATAGGTAATTATTGTGCTCTCTTAAAATGGAAAAATTCTTAACAAATTTTTGCTTTTGTTGATTTGCTTACAGTACATGATAGGGAAGATAGCATATTTGAGATGTAATTTTCTAAATTTTCAGTGTGATTTAGTTAGAGAGAGACAGAGTGATTATGTGTTCTTGATATCTGTTTAGGAAATTGAATTATTGTGAAATGTTTGTTGCCCAAAATGCCTGATTTGGTAGATTTTTTCCATTTTTGGTTGCATTGCTTTTCTGGCTTTCCAGCTTTTTTCTGAGTTGTTTTTTTACTGGAATTTCATTTGCCTATTTGTCTTACTTTTTTGCTTTATTTTATTTTTTAAAAGTTATTATATTGTTTTTTTTCACAAGTATACAAGAATTAAGATCAATGGAAGAAAGGCTCCAAGTGTTGAAAGGAGTTTCATCCCTTTTTATGGAGTGTTAATTGATTCCTCAATTATTATTTTTGGACWAATCTATTATACTATAAAGCATACTTGTTCTAATTCCTTTTATTGGTTGTTGGAGTAAGATCAAATTTGTTGGAGTTTCTTTTTATCTCTTTGCATGCTGTTGTTTTTGTTGTCCACTGAGGTAATTTTTTTGTTGATTATGAACTAATTTTGTTTAGTTTTCTTTGGGTGTTTGTTTTAATTTTCTAATTGCTGTGATTTTTCATAAAAAAAATAATAAATACTCGCATAATATAAAATTCGAATTTAGGTTTTCTGATGCAAAAAGATGTGTTTGAATGTGATAGAGCCCTTACCCGTATCTTTGTGAAAGATGGAAACATCAGATAGCGCCTACACGATATATACCGTAACTTGTTCAGCTAATTCAACAAGATTAGGAACCTGAATTAGCTCATACTCAAGATATATTAAGGTGGCATACTTAATCATCAAGATTGAATAATGGTCCCGTAATGCTAGAGAGATCATGATAAGATTGGGCATTATGACTCACTGAAAAGAGTCTTATATTAGACCAGAGTAAGTACACAAAATACTCCAGAAGTTCACCTAGGCTATCTCTACATAATCCCTCAACTGGGTAGTCGAGCTTTCACTGTCTCAGAGCCGCCATTCGTCCAATCAGAGCCCGCCACCTGAGTGTCTGACATCTCCAGGCCGAATTACATGACACCTATCTCCCCAGATGGCTCTGACGATCTCGGCAGAGTTACATGCCCTTTTACCACCCAAACTGGCTCAATGGCCCTACGTCTGTGCCGCGTAGTAATCAAAATCGTGCCTAATACCCCCACAGTAGCCCACTCTGAACAACTAGAGCCTCCCCAGCACACAGAACAGACAATCATAATATAGAGATACAGACTAAAATCTAATCTAATTAACGAGTTTATTTTTCAGTTAAGGAATACTCTGTTCTGGGCAGAGAACTTCAAGCTCTTAGTTTATGGGTCTGTAATGATCAATAATAGAATCATCATATGATGTGACTTTCCACAAGAGGCAATTGATTATATAATATTCCTGAGCGTGCATTGCGGCTTATAAATCTAAGAGGCTTCAATCCTCCTTCAATTGTCTGATGGCCTTATAACCTATGCCAACACTTTAAGTACTATAAAGCGGATTTAGCAAGCATGCGGTTAGTTGTCGTATTAAGGGCACGGCCAGAACATAATTGGGTCCCACCACCACTTTTTAGCTCCCAGATGATTCTGTCGGTGGGGCTGATGTCACATAATTCTTAACCCTGCTCACTGAAATAACTAGAGTGGAAATCCTCTCGAAGCTCTTGAAATCCCATAGGAGGGGGTATGCGCTGGTATTCCATTAGCTTCACTTCACATCTCATTTGTTTCAGGTTACACAGTGTGACGGGGAGGAACCTTCAAGTCTGAGAGTGGATACCTCAGCTGAGAGCAGACAGGCACTTTGGTCGGCTGGTTATAGCTTGACTAAACTTCTTGCTCGGTTGGAAAGCGGCAGTCGGGCTATTTGTTTAGGTACATTTAATGCAGTGAAAAGGTTCTAAGTTGATTTTGATATCAAGTTTTAATTTTTCATTTTTTCTATGAGTCCTAAATGGCCCGTGTATCGTTAGGTTACAGTTATTATCATACAATTTCTTTGCAGACGCACATACGAGACAGATCATGCGTGTCTTGAGTGAATGACGGCTCGAACATAAGAATTTGGATAATCGAAGCGAAAGGAATGATCCTGGACCTATAGTCAATGGATCTCGTCAAGTATACATGACATTTCCAGCAGATAGTAATTTCACAGAAGAAGATGTATCCAATTATTTTGGGTATGTGCAGTGTAGTTCTGGTCTTTGGTAATCTGTGTTTTCATTTCATTTGCTTTTAAGGTTTGTTGGTCTAATTTATATCTCTTKTATGTAATTGTAGAACTTTTGGTGTCGTTGAAGACGTTAGGATACCATGCCAACAAAAGCGGATGTTTGGATTCGTGACATTTGCAAGTGCTGATACTGTGAAGACTGTTCTGACTCAAGGAAACCCACATTATGTTTGCGGGTCTCGTGTTCTGGTTAAACCCTACCGAGAAAAATCAAAGCAAGCCGACCGGTAAATTATCTCTTTATTTTAATTTTAATATATGTTCCTAAGTCTGGTTTTGACATTTGCAATCTGATTCTCATTCTCGCAGGAAGTTCATGGAGAAAAATGATCACGGTATGTATTACTCTGGAAATTACTTGGAGCTAGAACCTGACTCCCACTCTTGTAAGTGATGTAAAATTGTAAATGGATGACTATCAGTGGAGCTAAAAATGCAGTTACTGAAACCCACAACCAAWTTGATTAATCTATGTTTATGTTSCTCTTTTGGTTAGCACGATTGAAATTATAGACATTTGTACAAACCTTTAACATGCAGTGCCTAGATGTGACGCCCCAAGGTTTTTAAGGATTCAAATGATGGAAGAGCAGGAGCAGAAAGCCATTGAATTGGAGAGGATCCGTCACTTAGATTTGCAGCTTGGGCGTAAGAACATCTTCAATCACCAATACGGTGGCTATGGCATGGAAGAACTAAATGCTGTAGAAGGTGAAACATTTTGTATAGTTTTCTGGCGGGACAGGATTTATTTTTTTCAGAATGGTTTCACATTGTTCACTATTTSTATGTCCATGTTGTGCTAACTGTTACTTCTGATGACTAGCAGATCACTCGAGAATGTCAAGCGCAGAACAATACCAGTATATGCTGGATGTTTTTAATAACTACAGTATAAATGATGACAGATCAATGCATTTGAACACTAACTACACTGATCAAGAAAGGTATATATACATTCACATATGGATCGTTTTAATGATGCAACAGTGCACAACTTATTTAGTCTAATTTCATTATTTTTTAACAGCCAGGGGATTGATCTTCCGGAAAGCCCCTTTGCGTCAACAATTGGAAACAGCGTATCTGCTGTCATCTAGATTTCCAACAACACAGCATAAAAATACTTAAATGAAGAATGTAGGATTACATCGACTCAAAGGTTTGGTGTCTTTTGGTTCGATTATAGAACACACTATCATATCTTTATTACTCGCTGTTACCCAAGTCCTGTTAGTCTGGAAAGTCTTTTAGCACAAGTACATAACAGAAAAAAAAAGGCTAAAAGAAAGCGATTACGTTAAAGTGGTCAAGTCAGAACATGAAGCTTCATCTCCTCCCCGTTGATTTTGGTAGAAGGAGTTTGAATAGCAAAAGGAAGTTTATGAATACACATAATGAAGACTTACATTAATGTAAGAAGGGTTTGCACAGGTTTTTATTTTTGGGATTGTATTTGATAGAAGGCGATAAATCTCAGTAGAAAATATGTAGCTTTTTTTTCTATACCCTTTCAGTAGATGAAGAAAGAAAAGAAAGAATCAGGTATCTAGGGTTTTTGCCTGGTGGTTTTAGAGGAGAAGRCATGTTTGTCTTTCTCTTTTGATTCCTCAGCAATAGATGCAAAATAACATTTTGACAAAGAAAGAAGGGTTAGTTGCCCTTCAAATGCATATTACAACAGATGGATATATAAGCTTTTGTTAACTTTTTATAATGATCTATAGCATATTGTATATAATGTTGCTTTTATACTTYGGATTTTTTTCGTTTATGTTTTCCTGATTCTGTCCACCATGCCCCTTCCCTCTGTATAATTTTCCGATCGAGTTTCAGGAAAGGGATCATTTCAAGAACTAAGGTCTATTCTTCTTGACTAGCAGCTATCTTGTGATTTTTATGTTGTCTGAGAGTTTTATTGCATGGAATGATTGTGCACCTTATTCTTTAAATGCATAGATGCTCAATGGTGTGCATATTGGTGATCCTAGTCAAATACTATCTTCTTTTATGTAGAAGATTGTTTACTAGTGTGATGGTGATTGTCGCGATACAATCATTTCGATTTAATTGGATAAACTAGATGGAAGTGTACCCTGATTAAGTCATGGTACACTASAATCACTGTAGTTGGAATATTTCTCTAATATTCTTGTTACTTTCATTTTGTATATTATCTTTGTATTGATTGAAGCACTTTATAGCAAGAACATTATACAATGCATTGTCCTTTTGACTTGAGCTTGATGTTGATGATGGCACATGAAAGTGCCAAGTTAAGAGGGAACAATGACATTGGTGATTACAATTTGCTCAAAGTTTCATTTGTCAAATGTTTTGGGGATTTCGTTTTTTTTTTTTTTTTTTTTTTTGGTAGAAGGGGATTTCATTGTTAGTTGCACAATTAATTGCAAAAGAGCATCTGTGTTTCTTGTTCCAAGGATCATTTTAGTATAATTTTATTTGATTGATATCATATGGTTTTGTTGGGCAATTTAAAGAGCTTGTGATTGGTTGGGGGCAATACCAATGTTTTGACTGATTTTACTCATGACTTGGACCATTATGGGTAAAGTGTCTCCAAGATTTAAGAATTGTTTGTTCCATCACTTTCATGACACTAGTGTTAGTATATATTAACATGGCTTGTTAGTTGTTACAAMCTAAGCAAACRAGTGGTTGAGCCGGGTTCGRCGAGTCATAGAGGCTCGTTCGTGCCCCTATTCCGGCCACCCTCCCTCTATCCTACGATTAACTATTGTATACACCATACTCTCGTTTCGACCATACTACGAGTCTCTGACAACAGATGCCGAACAAACATCGATTCGTTTGCTAACTCCATGGCGGCATGCTTTTAGGCTAATGGTGAATCGTCTCTGTGCTCCGTTACTTTACGTCGGTGTGACATTACTTAGCGGGTAACTCGGACCATTAAAATATTGGTGGGGCGGATAGAACGTCTAGGGAACTGAAAAGCCTTCACATTCCCACCACTTCACCCATATCCATTCCTTAGCACATGACCCCCCCCTTCTTAGCCCAAAACAATATCCGCAAATTTATCATGTATCCTTTCATGTGGCTCTCTTTTCTCCATGTCTACCTGTTGGAGCCCTTAAATATCATCTAATGCCAAATGGGAATACCACTCGTACAACTTGGTTTTGGAATGACGTTCTTCCTTCTGTACATTCCCAATTCTAATGGCACTGATCATCGGACCTTCGCATTCTTTGCCAGGTATAACACACGCCTAATTCCATCGCGTTTGAGATTTTGTGCTTGTGGCTTGAACTTATGTGGAAAAAAAGCAATGTGATTCTTATGTCTCCTTCTCTCACTAAATTATACTCATTGACATTGTATTATCTGAAATTCGTTGTCCCTCCTTTTCTCCTCCTCCCACTTCGATTTTAATATTGACTCAGTACATAGATCTTACGAAATAAGTTTAACATGTCGAAAATCATTACAAGTTTCACGACCGTCTATTATATGTATCCGTCAAGAATACGCGACTACTCAGTCAACACACGATGGTAAATTAAGGAAATGATCCCTAATGATTCACTGCTATCATATGACAATAAAACTCTGCTTTCTGTTTACAGACACATAATTATAGTCACTCTTGTGTAAGTGGTTCTCTAATTTTGCTGCAAGCCTGCAAAAACTCAGTCTTATTAGATGCATGTTGTACATGAACATACAACTTCATGTGAAATAACAGTTGAAATTCAATTACTAGAGTGAAACCCAACTCATAAATTTAAAGATATGATCTATTTCCAAACGTAATAGTGTTGACAATTATTTATAAAAATTCTGTATATTTTTCAAGGATCAATACTTATTATGTTTTACATCAAGTCTTGGAAAAGAAAACCGGTAGATTTTTACTATTGTGATTATGTGAATAGTGTTAAGATTAACTGAAAGGAATGTACTTGGTCCGTTGAGTATTTCACAATAGTTGCTAAAAATTGTCTAAATTTACCGTCTTATATATTCCCTCCATATTAAAATTATTGTAACGATTTGACATTTTTCTTCTGTGCTTTATATCAAATCGTTGCGTTGATTTTGATATGGATAGAGTTATAATAATGAGATAAAAGTCACACATATGTACTAATGTCCTATGAACTGTAAAATGGAAAAGTGGTGCATGCTACAAAACAAATGCCAGACATAAGGGAGCTAGCAGAATGATAATGACAGTTGATCAATCAAAAAATTGTCTTAAACGAGTGATTTCCGGAAAAGAAGGGAAAATCTTGATCAAGGTTGCTTTTAGTTTACAAACCCACTAATCCACTATTATGTTGATTGTTAACAGTATTCATTATTATTATTGTTATTAGATTAAAAAGAAAGTTTGATGTTGACATTCATTTTAGTGAAGTCACTATCATTTTACTAAATTAGTGTTACTTGCTAATCTGCAATTTGAGTGGAAGAGAATTGGCATTTAGGAGTTGTTTATGTTTACTGTTTTGTATTATGCAATTGATCATGCTTGGGACATCATATGTACCCACCACCCGAATATCTTCATTTTTCTCGAGACTAAGAGCGATGATTTTCGAGCTCATCAGGTTCAACAGAGGTTAGGGTTTCACCACTTCAAGTCGGTGCGCCCTATAGGGAGGAAAGGGGGCATTTGGTTGTTCTGGCAACATGGAGTTGAGTTAGCTCTGTTCTCTGAGGCCTCGCCCAACCACTTCAATGCTCTTTTCCGTTTTAGCCCCAACCAACCAGAGGTTCTCATCACAGGGGTCCATGCTCCTAGCTCACCAACGGCAAACAAAGCCTTCTGGAACTGCATGCAAGAGGATCTTCCTCCTCATGAAACCCCACAGTTGGTTATTGGAGACTTTAATGTGGTCACCAATCAGAGCGAGAAGTCGGGGGGGGAGGCGCTTTCGTCAATCGCAGGCCCAGACTTTCAATGCCTACATGGATGCGGCAGGCCTAATAGACTTGGGCTTCAATGGCAACCTTTACACCTGGTCTAACCACCAGACGGGAATTAACACTATTCGGGAAAGGCTTGATCGTGCACTCTCCAACGCTCCATTTCTTGATCTCCACCCGAATACGAAGGTAATTCACTTGCCCAAGACTCACTCTGACCATGCTCCAATTTTGATCTGCCTCTCTGATGCTGACCTTACTCCGAAAAATTATCCTTTTCGTTGTAAGGAAGCTTGGTTAGATCATCCTGAGTTTAGTGATTTTTTCAAGAATTGTTGGAATAGGGGGGAAGGGGACTTCATTAGTTCTCGCATGTCCTTTCTTACCAACATTCATTCTTGGTCAAAGAACATTTTTGGTCATTTTAACCAACAAAAAAAAAAGAATTATAGTTCGTCTAGATGGCATCCAAATTAGCTTATCTAAAGCTCATTCTGATTTCCTTTCACATTTGGAGATCAAACTTCTAGACGAACTAAAATACATCCACCACATTGAAAGGGTTATTTGGGCTCAAAAAGTAGGGCTGAATTGGCGTAAATATAGTGATCACAATACCAAATACTTCCATATAATTGCTAAGGTCAAAAAGTCGAGGGGAAAAATCATCACCTTACAAGATCAGGAGGGGAATTGGATTGTTGATCCAAACCCTCTCAAAACTCATGCTAGAGACCATTTTCAACGACTTTTCACCACATCACATTATTCACATAGTAGGACTGTAGCCATGGATCATGAACATATCATCAATGAGTCTAATGTCTCAAATCTCATTAAACCAATTTCTATCGAGGAAATTAAGTCAAATTTGTTTAGCATGGATCCCATGAAGTGCCCTGGCCCAGATGGTATCCAGCCTAAGTTCTACCAACATTTCTGGAATGATGTTTCTGCTTCTCTCTTCCACCTTCTTTCTACTTCTTTCACTGATGAAACACTCCCTCCTTCAATAAATGAGTCCTTCCTGTGCCTGATCCCTAAGCTTGAATCTCCTCAAAATATGAATCATTTCAGACCTATTGGGTTGTGCAACACTGTCTATAAGCTGCTCACTAAAATCCTTGTTACCCGTATCAAGCCTCTCCTAAATGATATCATCAATCCTTTGCAGACTAGTTTTATCAAAGGTAGAGGTATTGAAGAAAATGTCATCATAATCAAAGAGGTAGCCCACTATTTCAAAAAGGCAAGGAAAGGGCGCAACATAATGGCTCTTAAAATTGATCTTACAAAGGCCTTTGATACTCTTGAGTGGGGATTTATTCATGAAACCCTCCATATGTTTAATTTTCCAAAAAAAATCATTAGCCTCATTATGCATTGTGTTTCATCTTCTTCAATCTCTCTTCTCTGGAATGGGGAGATAACAGAACCCTTTCTTCCTACTRGAGRCATTAGACAAGGGGACCCACTCTCCCCCTATCTTTTTGTTCTTTGTATGGAGAGACTTTCACGAATGATTGAGCATCAAGTCCACCTAGGCAATTGGAAACCTCTCAAAATAACCAAAGATATTGGCCTCTCTCACCTTTTCTATGCTGATGATGTGTTCCTCTTTGGAACAGCTTCTACAGCTAACATTGCCACTGTCAATCACACTCTTCATTCCTTTGGTGTCCAGTCTGGTCTTCATGTCAGCCTTGCTAAGTCAAGCATTATCTTTCCTCCCAAAATGTGTCATCAAATCAGACAATCCATAAGACTTCATGGGTCAATTCCAGACACTTGCTCCTTTGGTAAGTACCTAGGTGTTGAGATCAGTCCTAATAAGTTGAGAAAGAGTGACTACTTTGATCTGCTAGAGAAGACTTTCAAGCAGATCAGTGGTTGGCAATCTAAACTTTTAAACATGGCTGGAAGATGCACCTTGATCAAGTCTGTCTTAAATGCTTACCCATTGTACTCAATGCAAACAACCATCCTGCCTATTACAGTGATCAAAGACCTAGACAAACAATGCAAAAAATTCCTCTGGAATAAAGTCAACAGCTCTAGATTTATCCCTAGGACATCATGGAGTAATATCTGTCAGCCCCTGAACAAAGGGGGGTTGGGTATCAGGAACTTGACACACTGGAACCTCACCTTCATGGCAAAACTAGGTTGGAAAATGATTACTGCACCCTCCCTCCTGTGGGTCAAAATCCTAACTCAAAAATACCTTAAATATTCCAACTTCATGGATGCTATTCCCAACAGTAATAACTCCCCAATATGGAGGGATATCCTCAAAGGGAGACCTATCCTGAAATGTGGAATGAAGGTTTGTATTGGAACAGGTAATGATACCTCTCTTTGGTTTGACCATTGGGTGGGTGATGAGCCCCTATATAAAATCATTCCAAGGATACCTGACCAGATTGGGGACTGGAGAGTTTCAAATATCATCAGGAATGGTGCTTGGTACCTGGACAGAATCATTCATCTTCTAACCCCTAATACCATTCATGCTATCTTGTCAACCCAACTTCAATCCTCTCCTCTCACTTGTGACTTCATCCATTGGCACCTCAATTCACAAGGGGCCTTCACTATAAAATCTGCCTACTTTGCTACTATTCCACCCACTCCTCYCTCTCTTACCAGCAACTGCACTAATTGGAGATACCTTTGGAAGATCAAAGTTCCTTTTAAATATAAAATGCTGCTTTGGAATATTGTCCATRCCATTCTTCCTGTGGGTGATAAGCTGGCACAAAAAATAAACAGTTTTGATGCAACTTGTACTAGATGTAACATGAATATTGAAACCCACATTCATCTTTTCAGGGATTGTCCCTCTTCTGCTGTCCTGTGGGGTTTGGTATTTGAGAATCACTGTCCAGTCCCATTATTCAATCACAACAACTTTCATAACACAAACTGGTTTGATTGGTTGGACTACAATATTAATCTTGAGGCCTCTTGGAGTGTAACCTTTGTGGTGACCTTATGGCACATTTGGAGGATGAGAAACAACTGTGTATTTCAAGGTGTCATGAAACATACAAAGGCCATTTACAATGCTTTTAAATATGATCTCACTGGTATTTTTGAATGTCTGCAGAGTATCACGCAAAACAAGGCCATCCAGGACTATTTCATGTTTTGGAGACCTCCAAACCCTGGGTTCACTAAGCTGAATGTTGATGCAAGTTGGCGGTCTGCTCATACCCCCAATTCCGATGCTGGTGCTGTCATTAGAATGGAGGATGAGACATGGAGAGGTGGCTTCTCCATCAAGTTCAACTCCCACAATACCCTGGCTGCTGAGCTGGTGGCTCTCAAAGAAGGACTTCTGCTAGTCAAAGCTATCAAGAGCACCCATGTAGAAGTGGAGACTGATGCTGCTGTTCTACTGAGGCTGCTGGAGGATGCTGAGGTGAACAAGACCCATGCCTTAACTCCAATCCTAGTCGAGGTGGCTGCCCTTCTGCGTGAAAAACACTGGGTCATCAACCTGGTCCACATCAAGAGAGAGGCCAATGGAGTGGCTCACGAACTGGCTGGGTATGCTGTGCACATGACCCCAGAAAGAATGATCTACCACCAGGTCTCTTGGTTTGCAAAACAGGCTTACATCCATGACCTTAAAAATATGTCAAGAACTTTGGACCCTTCCATGCTCGCTTCCTCCTCTGGAACAAAAGACCACTGATGAGGTCTTCCTGCTGCCTGTTCCACCACTGAAYTATACAACTGCACTTGGTGTCATTACTCTGTTATCTTGCCTATCTCGGCACTATGTATTTTATAATTGTATAACTCTAGCTACTRCTACTTATTTCCTAGGTTTTACTATGTTGCTACTCTACGAACTTACAATTGGGATTTGGTGCATACCTGGTTTATGGCCCTTTTTGGCCAGGTATGCTTRGGCTTCAACCCTCTAATTAATATATAAGAATCCCTTTTTGTGTTAAAAAAAGAGAAGAAGAAGAATCATTCTCTTCACAAACCTTTTGTAGGCCATGGTGAGGTGATTCATTGATTCCCTAGCAAGTGGAACCTCCATTAAAGATTGGTCTTTTTAACATTATTCCTCACTCTTATTCACATCAATCAACAAATTTTCTGTTAAGTGAATTCTATAAGTAATTTCTTTTGGATGTTTCTCAGTGGTACGGGTACTCATGAGATTCTGCATTTTTTGAGGTGTATTTATACGACTTCGTATATATTTTTTTCCAAAATTTTTATAGGTGCTCATTGGTTTACTACTTTTTTGATCGATAGTCAATTCATTGACTCCTACGTTATCCACTCTCTTAAATGATAATTTTTTATCAATGCATGCAAATCGTGATGCCTTTAACACTACTTGTGGTGAATCTAGTAAAAACTTTTAAAAATTCAACCTCAAATTCGATCCATTTAGAGTTAAAATGAAACTCAGAATCTTGACCGGACAATTTTTCAACATGTGCACGTCAATGGAGTCTACTACCAAGTAATTACCTCTTAGGCTCTAATGGATTGATTAATTAACCCGTCGAGTGAATACACACCAACAAAACCTTAACCCCGAAACAAGGAGGTGGACAACATTAGTTCCCATGAGCCATATTTTCCTTCCTTTACTTCCACTCATACCCATGCCTCCCAATAGCTAGGTGCTAGCATTGCACATTGCCAACCTGCATTCAACTCATCTCCCTCTTTGCCATCAACAACTAACTGCAAACCTCTTCTATACATATTCTATCTCGTAATGAAAAGCATAAACAGAGTCTTTGATGTTTCATACGAACACAGTAGCTAATTTCAGCTAGTAACATAATGAACAATTTTGCAAACCAAGGCAAGAACATATATTTGACATGTTAAAGAATGTAGGTATAACATACTTGCTGACACATCCCTCCAAAAATCAACTATACAACTATATGCTTATTGATCATTGGGTTCAATCATTACATTTAGCCATGAACTCCCATGATAGTATGATACAGGTATATGTTTGTATAACAAAAAAACAGCATACACAAAAGCTTTCTGAAGTAAGATTGCCAAATTGACAGGTGGTCACATAATTCGACAAAATTTGCCATCCACTATTGTTGAGGTTTTAGAGCTGAAGTATAAGCCGAAGTCTCTGAATGATACTATGCATTGATTTTTTGCAAATCCGGTGTCATTACAACTGAACTCAAGAGTCAAAACCACTGAGATCTGCAATGGATTGGCCAGAAAAATGAGAAGACAAAAATAATGACTTAACAATAGTCTGAGAAGTTCACAACTATGGCTTAACTGAATCTAGTATGACCTCCATTTCTAAACTTCGAGATGTCTACAGCAATGAATCTGAGGGTTATTCAGGGTAGGTGATATTAAAGTCCAAAGTATAATTCTACACGCCTTTCATCAGCATGGGAAACTAACCTTGAAAGCAAGCCCTAGCAACTTTGCTTGGACGTTACAGAAGCCATAAGTTCTATCACTTCTGCCTCAGTCATATTGCTCATACAGGATCTAACCTTGAAAGCAAGCCCTAGCAACAAGACAGGAATGCAAGTAACTCCTGCAACGATTTAAGCATAATGATCTTTAGCAGTGATCTTCCAGGATCTACAWGCTATTATATATGTTCTACAAGTAGACAAGTACACAAGAAAACAGGTAAGATAGACACAGAAGGATGTACATACCATAAGGTTATATATCTGCAAGTGTGAACTACATCCCAAATTTTGGGTATGTATTCCGAAATCATAGTCATGATGAGAAATTAAGAGATTCAATAGGCTGGTCAATGTTAGTTTCACCGAGTAAACCTATGTCACCCTTGCTTATCATATTTCTTAGCAAACTCTTTCAGCATCATGCTCTGCCTGAATGCCAGATACTTATCCACACTAGTGCCTGCCCACTGCTGACAAAAGGCTTCATCAGTTGGAACAAGAGAGCTCAAAGGAAATGGTCCTTCTGGTGCTTTGTTCAGGTATACCAAAAACCTATGCCGAGGACGTATTCTCTGTTCTAATGATAAGCTTAGGTACATAGGGTATTTTGTCAGGGATTGCACTTCATTTTGAAGTTCATTCACCAGATACATGTACTTTGGTTTAAGATTTCCCTCCAGTGACAGGGAAAAAACCTGTAATTTTGCATAAAGAAGAACAAACAATAATTAATAGTAACACTTTTGATATAAATGAAATCGAAGTTTAAGCAATATAATACACAAATTATTTTAGGGAAGTGCCTTGTGGTTTTGAGAGATTCCACAAAGTGGAAACAAATAAAAAACTTTTAATTTCTGAAGTGGTTTTGGAACATATCATTAAGTTGGGCCCTAACTGCTCTTCTAAATGGCTCAATCTCCRTACAGCAACTATACCTGTCGAACAGGTTGGACAGATTGGGTTGTAGTATAATAATATAATATGTATACTGGTTCAGGATGAGAAATACCTGTTCATGATGAGACCATTTGGGTTCTAGTTGGAACATGCAATATTTAGTTATATTTTGTGCTATATTAGAACACAATATGCTTAATTTGCATTTTAAAAAAGCAAGTCATACCAAATACGGTAATTTATAATCAAAATCAACAATACAAATGATACTTGAGTAAACCAAAGTCATGCTAAAAACAATCCAATTCAATGGTGAAAGGCATATTAATGCAAGAAAGTTATTTTCATTCATTATACTATTATACTATTACAATTTATATTTCCTCGTGTTACTATGTAGTTGGCTAGTTCCTGCTACCAGCCTACCACTTGTTAACATCTCTTGGTTGCTACTTGCTTCGCCATGTAAGTATCACAGTCCCACAAACCCAACTCACAACAACTTCGTCTTGTGCAGAGGTATGTGACATTGAGAAGGAAATTGGATGGGTAGAAATAAAAAAGGATGTTAGCCCACCTTTTGCGATCCCCTGATCCAACGATTGTGTTGATGAAGTTGGACTGAAGGAAATTGTTGGGGTTAATCTTAAGACTGAAGAGYAGAGGAAGGCGGAAAGACAGGGTAAATTAGTAATTTTAGCATTCTGGTGTAMTGACTCAATATTCGTGGGACAAGGGTAGAAGCTAGGATTTAGTAAAAGTTTCTATAGTTTCTTAGGGTTATAAATATAGCTATGTAGCAAGGGTGTAGTCATAAGATGAATCTCTTGTATACTACTTAGTTAGTTAGTTAGTTGTATCATATTCTAGGTTTATGTAATACTTTCAAGTTTAGCAATCTAAATCAGTTTTCTAGTTCATATTTCACCCATTTTCACTGTTCAACATCACCACTCAAATCTGCCCGGAAAACCGGTCTATAACATCTGGTCATTAATCTAGTAAGTAAGGATTGGCATGTTACTTATATAAATGATACCTTAAGGAGCCCACTTTAGAAACTGATTTCTTCTTTTTCCACCATTTAAAGTTTCCCAATTTCTTATTGCTGATGACCCTATGAGGTTTTTATGTTAATCTATTTTATTTGTCCTGTACTCGGGAAAGAACATCATTTCAAGGCTAGAACAACATCAGGATGGTCACATTGAAGAAATAAAGAATCAGACCTGAGTGATGCTAGTCACAACTTTCAAGATTTCAAAATCTTGCAAGCCAATGCTCCTCAGAAAATTAATCCGGGGTAATAATCCATCTTCAATGCTATAATGAAGAAGCTGTGGGTGCTTTGTAACCATTTTCACAATACTTTCTTTGGGTGCTCTTAGCTCTTCTGAAAGGAAATCAAGGCGATCATTCCAAGAGATGTCAACCCGCTGGACAAGAATTTGAGGGCTCAGAGTTACAACTTTGGCCAAATCACTTTTCTTGATACCAACCTCTTCAATCAAGTATCTCACAGTGGGCTTTAAGGAATTTTTCACGCTATATGAAAAGATCGATGGGGCAGCAGTGATAACTTGCCCTAACTTAGAATCAGGAATGCCTAATTCCACCAGAAATGCTAAATGGGATTTCATATTGCTGTCCACAGTATACCCAAGAATTTGAGGTTGCCGTAATAGGATCTTTTTTATGTCATTGTGTTTGACGCCAACATCCAACAAATAATTCAACCTTTCACGAGCAGAACATACATTGATATGGAAAGCATTTGTGTGTCTCCGGTACATCTGAATAAAGTGAGATTCTTTCATTCCATAAGTGCTCAGATAATCAAGAAGGGGTATCCATCTGGTATCTAGTCGAAATTCCTCCGCTAGTTGAGAGTATTTTTTCCTTGGACCTTTCCTTCCTTCCCACTGCAATCAAACGCAAAACGGAAGGCTCTTCAGTCCAAACAGGAGCAATACATCCTCACACTGACACTTCACGACATAATCAAAGCCTACCTTCCTCTTGCTATCTGCTTTTGCACTTACTGCACTGATCTTCTTTTGGGTTCCTAAATTCTTGATAACATGAGAAATGGACTCAGGCTGGAAGCTATCATAAATGACTGTATATTACCTGGGCTTAGCTTGGTGGAAGCCTGCAATTTAGATTCTTGTTGACCCCTATTCAGGTTTGCTGGCTCCGCAAATTCATCTTCCTACATGACGATTTTTTGAAACAAGCAAAAAAGCCAACTCAGAGAGACGCAACTCTAAACACATCATATAYCTTCCTCCAACACTAGATTCCAACACAAACACAAATTGACTAAACAACACAAAAACTGTGTCACTACTATCACCAAAAGAAAATACCATGGTACAATTGAAGTCAAAAGACTTTGAAACTGCTGGAACTTTAAATAATGCAGATGAGCACATTATGCATATTGCATAGGCAGGATAAGGATTATCTTCCAGGCATCTAATAAAAATGAATTCAGAGGCATATGGGTACTAGAAAGCTAGCGAGGAGGCCGACAACTTCCTAAGTAGCCCACACCCAACTCTTCTAAASTCAAAAATCATGTAACATTGCAACTCTCCCCAACATCCCATCCCTCAACAATTGGCTAGAAAGTTAACATAACTACATAAGAACCTGGAGAGAGTTTTAAAGAGAGCAGAATTTTCAGTACATCAGTCCATTGAGTATATTTACAGCTGACYAATGAAAAGCCACAYARCAGAAACATGCGCACACTCATGCAGTTATACAACACACACACACAACTACAAAGAAGAAAGAACCAAATTATTGGATAATAAAACAAATGAAAGTCCAATTAGTTGTTTGAGAATGCTAAACAAAGCATAATTTACAGTTTTACACATGATGCTAAGTGAGATGTCCCTATATCACCTTATTATTCAAGGTTGAATCATTGAACTAATCATTGAACTAATCATTGAACTTACAAAATCACCTTAAAAAAGAATCATTTTGTCCTTCCACCATTCGAGTTGATCTCAGTCCACAAAATCGAAGCAAAATATACAAGTAAAATAATGGGGATTGATACACATGCAATTTGCATAAGAGGAGCCAACATTAAGAAATCTTTAGCATTAGCAGAACAGTTATAACACCAATCGAAGTGTGATAACAGGAAACAATAACTACTACTACTTTAAGTTTCAACAAGCAATTAGGCACAAATGAGTAAAAARCACAGTTGATAACATAAAATTCTAACAAATTAGAGTGATTAGAAAACAACTCACATCATCATTAAACCATGGCATACCACCATCATCATCATCGTCATCATCATTCACAAGAGTAGAACTTGAGTTCGAAACTTCAATCACTTCTACTTCATCTTTATCAACATCTACATTATCATCATCATCTTCATCTGTCTCTTATACACATCTAGATGTGTATAAGAGACAGTCCATAACCAGAGAAAGGATAATCATCATCATCATCATCATCATCATTATTATTATTATTATTATTATTATTATTATTATTATTATTATTATTATTATTATTATTATTATTATTATTATTATTATTATTATTATTATTATTATTATTATTATTATTATTATTATTATTATTATTATTATCGTTATCATTATCATCATCATCTTCATCATCGTCATCATCTTCACCATCATCATCATCATCATCATCACCATCATCATCATCATCATCATCATCATCATCTTCACCATCATCATCATCATCATCATCACCATCATCACTGTCTCTTATACACATCTAGATGTGTATAAGATCCTGTTGTTGTTGTTGTTAATGGTGTTGAAGTGTTGTGTGTTTGTGTCAGTGGAGTGTGGGCCATAGGTTGAAGATAAGAGTCTTGTTGAGTTGCAGAAATGAGGTCAATTTAAACGTTGAAGTTTTAGGATGCAAGAATGTTTGAATTGCCCGTCAAAAAAAATAAAAAAAATAAAAAAAATAAAAATTGTTTGAATTGGACAATTGAACATTGTCTTCGCTGGAAATTCTACAATGTGCAAAAATGTCGATAATGTCCTAAATTATAGGAAAATTAGTAGTTCATATCAGATATGATAAAATAAGAATATATCGAAGGTTAGTTAAGTAATTTTGCCTTCAGTTTGACTGAAAGCCCTGTTATGTTGTATCGCTGACCCCGTCAATTAGTACACTAAGACATAAACTCACTCGTGCTTCCTAACCGTGGTTTGTTGGCCCCCTGTTGACCCCCTCTTTCATCGGAAACTCGACTCTTCATGTGGGTTATTCAATTTCTCTGGAAGGGTGGTTTCCATTTCACACAGTGAAGGCGTCGGTAACAGGGGCGTTCATGAGCGATTGCAGTGTGATGAACAACTATGTTCGGCGGAACGGTCGTTATGGTGCTTAGTCGGCGTATGTAAGTACCTTATATTCTGTGAAAATGTGTAACTGTACTATTTGTTATACTTTGTGACATTAAAAGCTAATCTGTCGATTCCGGTAAAAGCTAAGCTGTTCATTTACGCAATTGGAGTCATATTGGTGGTTGTTCAAGTAGGCCAGATTTGTTTGATTCATTTGAGGTTATTTGTTCCGATTATAGTTTAATTATGTTCGTAATGCAATTGTTTCGGCGTGATCCTTTAATCGAATTGGAGTATAATTATCATTGAGGCTATTTTGTTCTGTAAGTAGGTCGAATGAAATCAATGTATTTGGTCCGTTAATTCGGAATTAATCATTTTGTGGACGTATATGAGCTTGAAGTAGGGTTGTTTAATTTTGTGGTGGTTTGGGAAGTCGATTGGAAAAGATTTTGTTGACACATTCTGGTCTACCTAGCTGTAAATATTTCTGAGTCTCGTTATATGTTTTGTTTCAGGATCTTGCGTATTGGGCTTTTGTTTTGTACATTTGCTATGGAATCTTTAGGTGTTACTTGTTTTGTGCGGGAGCCTGGTGTCATTGATCTTAACTACCCTGCAATGGGAGTTGAAGTTGTATCCGGTAATTAGGTTTGTCTTGATGAAGTAGGTTTGGGTGGGCAGCAACATAACGTCCGTTGTAAGGTGTACCATGAAATTTTTTTATACCAATTGTGTGTGTGTTGGTACAACATTGCATGTTGCACATACTGAGATGTTTGTTTTTACTGATTTGTTGTAGAGGAGAAGAAGAAGTAGTGCACAATCCCTTGTTGATAAAGTGTACCAGGTATGAGCATAGTTCCGGTTTGTGCAATGAATTGTTGTAATGGAAATGGTTGTTTTATGTTAGTTTGGTTGTTGACATTGTTTTGAATGTTTATTATTCCATTCAAGGATGTGTATACAGTAGGGGTGCCCATGTTAAAGAGTCAGGTGAGGTCCTGAGTGTCCGAAAGGTATCACGCCAAAGGGTAAGTGTGTTGATACAATCATCTATTAAGACAGTACAGTAGTATGCAAAATTGTTACAAATGACTTGTGAATAGAAGATAATTTCCTAGAGTTTATGATTAGTTTATGTTGTTGTGTTTTGTTGTTGTTGCTGTTGTTCAAAATGAAGAACATAATTTTAAACCACCTAATTGAAACTGTTGAAAAATAGAATGAACAACAGCACATATATATTTCATATATTATTTGTAGCGAGCGGATGTGATTTGTAGTGTTGAGAGGTTTGGGAGGATTTGTTCGTCGTTTGATGACTGTAAGAAAAGGTGGGTGAAGGAGATGGGATTTGCTGGATTGCTTCACATAGTAAATTTAAATATGCCTAGAGCGTTGTGTTATTGGTTAATGACTAGGGTAGACCTTGTGAATGAGTTGTTGATTGTGGGTGGTAAGAAGTATAGAATTTCAAGCAATCAGGTTCGGTGGATTTTAGGTGTTCCTAAAGGGAATGAACGTGTTCTATTGAAATTTGTTTATGTGGAAGGTAGATTAAGAGTGTTAAGAGTTTGAGAAAAAATATTGTCAGACTCGTAGAGTTGTAAGCACTAGTGGTGTGATTGTGACTAAGAGGGTTCTTGCCGTGAATCAGTTTGTGGTCGATAGGTTGATGTCTGTTTTTGAGGAGGGGGAATCTTTGGAGTTGAAGACTTTGTTTTTGTTGGCCTCTCTACAGCTGGTTCGTACACCGACTCAGTGTAGTAGAGTGCCGATGGAACTGCTTCCTGCATTGGGTTGTGCCATAGAATCCCGTAGTTATAATTTGTGTCAATTTGTTGTTGATAAGTTGATGAGTAGCRTTACAAGGTTTGGCAAGYAGTTTTATAGGGATGGTTTTGCCAGTGGATGTGGCGGGTGTACCCTTTTTTTTGCGGTAAGTGGGTGTGGTCTTTGGTGAAGTTTGTAATTGTTGTTTTATTAACGTTTGCGTTGCTGTTGTTTTGTTGATTTTRTCAAATAGATCTTGTACTTGGATAGGCTTGATCGCAATGCTGTCAAATGGGGGGTTGTACCAAGGGTTAAGGTTTGGACAAATGTAGAGTTGACGAATGCTTGTGTTG
>SNQN01006186.1:21555-40074 GCA_008642245.1 Bassia scoparia | reverse complement strand
AACCATCCACTCATATTTTATTTTTCTTATTAATCTCACATTCTCTCTCTCCTCTACCATTTTGTTGGATCGACTGAAATACAAGAGGGGGGGTGAATTGTATTGAGGAACTTAAGTGACTTTTCGTTGGAATTAAAAGAAACTTAATGAAAGAAACACGAACAAAGGAATTTTCCAAACACAGAAACCCTCAAGACAAACGCCAAGAGAGAAAAAATTGTGGCCTGATGCAACACGGACTTCGTCTTTATTATATAGAGTGCAACACCTAATTACAATCTAAGACACTCGTTCTCAGTTCTCAAGGAACTTCTTGAACCTCGTAACCAACCCCTCTGTTGGTCACACTCTCTCAAACTCGATTTCTATGAAATCCCTCGGCTATGAATCTCTCTCACAACCCACGCTTCAATCAACAGAAAGAAGCACTTACAACTCGATGTAACAATCCTAATGCTTGGCAACAATATGAAATAAAGCTCTGATTGAATTCTTTGCTCAAGGTGTTGTTGGTTAAATTCCAGCTGAGTATATTTATAGTGTGATCATGAATGCGTAGAAGGCAAGCAGTAAGTCCACTACCACACTACTCCCTCTTTTGTAGGAGTAATGCTTGTAGTGGAAACTTGACCAACAGCTCCATAACTCCACGATCTCACTAAGTCAGATATAGCCGTTTTAGTTCCTTAAAAATCTCAGTCAGTTGGCTTGTGAATTCCAGTAACACACTTTTTCTCCAAACTGATTTTCCTATTTTAACGGGCTTTCTTTAACAAACCAGTTAATCAGAAAACATTCTTTCAAAAATAAAAAGTTTAATCCAAAAAGATATAACATATTAGTTTTCAAGAAATATTCTAACAGAAAAATAATCTTTAATATTTTTAAAAAGATTTTATTTTATCAATCAAATTTACAATACCTAGGCTTTATTAGACAAATATCTTTTCATAAAATAGGATTAAAATTCATTAATATATTAAATCACAAACTTATATTATTTTCCTTTTTATTCTTTTGAGCAATATTTCATGTATCATTACCAAGCAGTACAATAAATCTAGAACCCTAAATCTATCTGTACCACAATGTCGAGTATCTTTTTCAAGGAACTCAACCTTGCCTGACTTTGAACTTCTTCCTTGAGTTCATCCATAGCTCCAGTTAAGTCACAGGAACTTCTTCCTTCTCCTAAGGATGTCTTGCTCCATTAAGACTTCTTGAAACCTGACCTATAATCACATCACTAAACACACATATTAGATATTACACATAGAGTTTGCTTTCTTGGTTTGGAGGCCATTCATTAAAACTTAGGGTTCAACAATATTCCCCCTTTTTGATGAATGTCAACCAAGCAAACTCTTTAAACCGATTTAGATCATAATTCAATAGTGTGTTAGTGCATTATAAACTAATTCAGTACAGGACATATAAGAGAAACAAAAACTTAGGAAGTTTTAGTTAACCTTATACATGCTTCTTTATCCAGCAAGGAACTCGAGCAGCTTAGATGCTAGAACTGGATCATCACTGTCAAACCAAAGAGGTTTGCTCCTCTTCCCCCTTTTGGCTTTCATAAAAAACACAGTATATGCATATATCTATAGCACAGTACCAATAGAAAGTTATTGGATGTACCCTTTCAAACACTAATAATCTCAGTATGACTAACAATCCACACACAAGTATGATCAAGCAATAGCATATTAATCATTTAAATATAAAGCCCATATAGTTCAAAGAAAAAATATAAGTACCCCTGTTCAAAAGCTAATGATGCAAAAAGTAACCGAATCCAAAATATTAGTTACAGACCATTGTTTTTGATAATTAATAATAGGGGTAGGTAGGTTAATTGCTAGTGGGAAGGGGAAGGATGAAGCAAGATCTTTAGGGCCTCCAAACTCTGACAGGACTTCGGTCACCTTGGCCAAAATCTTCCTCTGCGCCTTGTCAATTTGCAGTATGCTGCACCCATGTCATCCACGATAGTCTGCGGACAATGTAGCCTGTTTCTCCAGCATTGGCTCCATTGTAGCACACCTGTCGAGCACTTGATCCAGCTGCATGAAGGGATTGAACAGAATCCTTAAGTCCCTGCAGCTCCTCAATGACTGAGAACTTAAGGTGCCAAGCCTGAACTAGTACGTCGCATAGAGCCACTCCCTGTTTCTCCAGAACAGAGTTTCAACAACAGCAGGAGGAAAGGTGAACTTCAGCGTCTTTGGTTCCTCCTTCTGGGGGCTCCTCCGCCTTACTCGTCTTCTTTGGCTCATCCTCATCCAGGTCGAAGAAGGTTTGCAAAGGTCTCCTTGCAGCGCCCTTCCTCGTGTTCCTCCCACTCTTTCTGAGTGCACCTCCTCCTCTTTCCCTCCGCCTCTGCCTCCTCTGCGACTGTAACGACTTGATGAGTGGTTCCTCATCCTCATTCCTTTCGTCCACAGTAGTCACAGTTTTCTCAGAGTCATACCTTATCGGCTCCTCTCCTCCTCCTTCTCAGCAACCTTCTCGTTCCTCCTCCTCATCCTCCTCTTCTCCTTTCCTTGAAACACACTCCCATCTTTGACGAGTAACCTAGTCTGAGTAAGAGTACTGGATTGAATGAATGATTTGTTTGCATTGTAAGGACTTCTTTGGTTTCTTTATGCCCAAAGCTTTCAAGGAAAGTTCATTCAGGAGTTACCATACCCAATTTTCATGTTCTTAGATATATAGTGGGTTAGGGTTTGATCATTAAGGAGGGGAAGTTTATTTGTATTTGTTGTTCAGAGTGGCAGTAGATGAGAAGGGCATCCAAAGTGGTTTGCCTCATCTCTGTGCTGAGTTCTTGGAATTATGGAACGAAGACAAGATGAAAAAGCAATTTTTGAATGGGGAAGTTTTTGTCGTTGTTTTAAATGACTAGGGTCACCGCCAATTGACTCAACCATACTATCAATTGCAAACTCCCTCATACGCACTTTCTCACTTTACCACCATCACAGTTTCTTCATAAGCACGCTTAAATAATCATCAAAACCCTCGTTTGGCAGCTCCAAATGCCTCACTTAGGTCACCAGCAGTAAACTCATAGTTCTATTTTTAATTTAACAAAACAATCTCATTATCATTTATTAAAACTCTTATTAACCTGATCCATGATTAAATAAGACAGCTCATTTTTGTAAACCAATTTCAAACAAGTTTGTCCAACCCTGAAATTCTAGAATATCAATAAGTGTGTTGAACTTACATGCCCTTCACCAATCGAGGTTGATGGCCATGCCCCATTCAGTAGTTGTGCATCTACTTCAATTCTGGCCCGGACATGAGTTTTCCTTCCATGGGATCTGATCACCCAACTCCTCCCAATCACCTTTATTTCGTCGAATTTTCCTTTTCTTTGAGCCCTCAACGATGCCTTGTTGCATCCTGTTGGGTCAAGGATATTGTGCCATTGGAGAGATGTCCATTGGTGAGAAGTGTGAATTTTGGGAAGAAAAAGGGTTTTGTTTGAATTGGAGATGAGAAGTTTGAGAGTTCAGTGGGTTACAAATGGGTTTGCATGTTTAAATAGTAGGTGATGGTGACGTTTGATTTGTGTGGTGAAAATTAGAGGGGATGAATTGTGCGGTCAAAAGAGAAGAGGGTTATTTTAATTTTGGTCCAGTAACTTTTTGCTCTTGGATTCAATTGATTTGAAAGTATAGTTGGATACTTATATGCAATCGAACACAATTATCTTGCATCCGGTTGAGAGAGATTAGGAGATTTATTTTTGAATTTAATACAGCTAATTTGGATAAGAATATTTTTGAGATTTTAATTTTTGAATTTAGCGAAAAAAAATATAAGATAAAAAGATTTGTTTTGTGTTTAGGATAATAATTTGCACTTGAGCTATGAACAAGAAAAATTGGGCTTTACACTTTATCAGACTATACAATTTTTGCATGCTTTTAAATTTTCACAAGTGGTTTCATATTAACACACAGAAATATACATGCACTACTTGGAGTAATGCTATTCACATAAAATTGTGCATGAGAACATATATACATAATGTTTAGATCATACCTTGGGAGATTATTGGAACACCTCTTAGGATAGTTGAATCATCCCAAGTTCCGGCGCATCCTTTCAAATCTATCTCTTGCTAATGGCTTAGTGAAATATTAGCTACTTGATTTTCAGTTTCACAAAATCTAATTGATTAAGCCTTTCAACATATCTTTAAAAATGATGTCTTATAATTATCGATGCTTAACTCTTGAATCGTGCACTGGATCCTTAGAGATACAAATGGCACTTGTATTATCACAGTAAATTGGAATGCATTCATACCTCAGCCATAATCTCTTAGTTTTGCTTGATCCAAAGAGAACTTGAGAGCAACATGCAGCAGCAGCTAACATATTCAGCGTTCAGCAGTAGATAGTGCTACGTGTGTTTGTTCTTGATGTCCCAAGAGACAAGACAAGACCCGAGGAACTGAAGTGTTCCTGAGGTGCTTTTCTCGTTTACTAAATCACCGCGTAGTCAGCATCAGTAATCCTTTCAAGTCAAAGTGTCACTTCTAGGATTAGAAGAGACTCATGTTCTCAGTTCCTTTAAATATCGAAAATTCTTTTAACTGCCAAGAGGTGTGATTCCTTAGGTTAGATGAAATCTTGCACACAGCACCTACACTAAGAGAATATTAGGTCTATAGTAGTTAAGTAGAGAAGGAACCATCATACCTCACCTTTTCTGTCTACAGAAATACCTGTGGAATCTTCATCCATCTGGTTCCAACTCCCATTGGGAGTATGATTGACTTTGACCTTATCAAATTTATATTTCTTCAAGATGTTCCTTGATATACTTTGTTGAGTGATAGAGTTCCCCCCTCTCAGTTGCTTTATTTGCAAACAAGAAAAGTTTAACTCTCCCATCATGCTCATTTCAAACTCACCACTCAGTAGATCAGCAAAGTACTTACACAGTTTCTCATTAGCTTGCACCAAAATAAGTTCTCAACCATATATTTGAACAGCAAGCAGGTCAGTTCCTTCAGCTTTTAAACAAATTTTATCAACTTTTCCTCTTTTAAATGCGTGTTTTGTAACAGAACTTAGATGATCCTTGTCATACCAGGCTCTGGGTGCGTCTGCTTAAGCCTAGAAGAGCTTTACATCAAGCTTGAAAACATGATTAGGAAAAATTTTCATTTTCAAAGCCAGGAGGTTGATCACTAAACTTCTCCTAAAGATAACCATTTATATCTCTCTCTTGTGTGTGGGTTCTAGAGAGTTGGGTCAGCATTTATTAGGACTTTACAACTGTAAATGGCTATGTATCATTAAAATTAAAATATTGTATACTAAGATAAGAGATCGGTTTTTGTATGACCGATCTCTTACATCAATTTAAGAGATCGGTTTCATTTGACCGGTCTCTTATATTGATTTAGGAGGTCGGTTTATGTCAATATCCGGTCTCTTATCATAAAAAACTGGTGCTTTGACTTAACCGGTCTCTTAAAAGTGATACTTTTGCCTGTTTTTGTAGTAGTGATTCCCACTAATATGAATTAACTCAACAAGCAATTCCCTTTTCCCTTGATCAATTAATCAACAATTCATAGGATGGAAGCGCCCTAAWAATACTAATGATTTCTTTCGATCAAACAAAAGCTTTCTTAATAAAGCAACCCTACCTGTTTTCATGGAATCAAGCATTTTAAGGACTTTAAGCATAGCATCCTAGAATCCTAACAAATTTCACCATCTACTTTCGGGATGGTTTCCTTTATCTCAATTTTGAGTTCTAAAACCAATTAAGAGTCAACTTTCGTTGCAAACCTAATCACATTCATCCAATATTATTTCTAATCAAAGAATTATAATAAAACCGACTCTAAATTGAAAGAATTGTAAATTAATCAAAGTTTTGGATTGGGAATTCAATTGCAAGTCAGTCCATATTAGAGTTCATCCTAACCCTAGAATTTGGGGAAACTACTCACACATAGCTATTGAATAAACAAAACTAAGATTGAAAGATAACATGATTAGCAATAATAAAAGAGAATAGAGATGAGAAAACAATACTTGAATTGATGAAATTGTCAAAACAAGTTGAAAGTACCCAAATTGAGAGTTGTGTGCTCAAAAACAAGGAGAGAGAAAGCCTTTTCTATCCACCAAACTATTATTGAAAAGTATGTAAAAGAATAGAATGAAAACTCAATGTAAAAMCCTATTTAGATGCTAGGATATGAATAGTTTTCTACATCAAAAAAAGRGGTCGCAACCAACTAGGGTGTGGCAAGTGATTCTAGGTCGCAACTAGGTTGCGGAGTGGGCTGCCATGAACTCCAAAACTCATCAAAAATCAAGTGGCCGCAACCAGCTTGTGGCAAACTATGTGATTTCCACAACCAGGTTGCGGGGGAGTTTCATGAGTAATTCTTTCGAGCTTTTTCGCCAATATAAGCATCTTGAATTACCCGTTCTTTTATCAACATCCGATTAGCTCTACATGCATATCCAATAATCCTAGAAAAAGCACCTAAAACGTACAAAAACAAAGCAAAACAAACCCGAGAAGAGCAATAGCAAAAATATAAAGTATAATAGCTCTAAAAAGGTTGAAACTATGGGAAAAGAAAGATGAAAACACACAAATTTAGCATAGAAATATGAGAATAAAATGGTGTTATCACCACTTCAAATGTTGCCTCTGAGATGCAATGACATTACAAAAACCCTAGGGTAAGTGGAAAAGTAGCCCATTTAAGTGATACTGAGGCTTGGAAGCATTTTGATACCATATTGTAGGATTTTGCGGCTAAACCTCGTAATGTTCAGTTAGGTTTATGTACAGATGGCTTTGCACCACATGGTCAATACGCTRCAAAATACTCTTGTTGGCCAGTCATTATGACCCCATATAACTTGCCTCCATCATTATGTATGAAGAAAAAATAATTTAATATGAAGCCTAATCAAAACTCAAAATCAAGAGGATTAAAAAATAACAAAAAGTCAGGTGATATGCTCCATCTTCTTAGTGGTGACCTCCTTCCACGTGGGCTATAACTCCTGCCACGTGATCAGCTCATCATATCAATCATCATTAATTTAAAGCAGGTCATATTTAATTTTTAAGATCAAAATGAAACAATCAGCCACTAACCAACGATTTATTATGATACAATCTTATTTAAAAAGTACGGAGTAGAATTAGTATAAAACACACTCAGTAGATGAACTTCACAAATTAACCATATAATTGATAGAGCATGGAACTTATTCATGAATCATGATTAGGCCCACTCAACAATAGACCAATTCTCTTTAAACAAAAACAATAGACCAATTCTTCCATACTAATAGGTAGATATGTGGAACCACACAATGCCCTGAAAGCATAATTAACGTAATCAACTTTGTTGATAAGTCCAATAAATTCTAATGGGTCATTTAAAATAGATGTGGAACAAATATTCAAATTAAGATTTTATGATACAATCAGAATGTAACATGAGTAAGTGGTTCCGAGATCGATTCCTATCACCGGCCATTCTCCCACTCTTCCTCCCATTTTTACTTTCAAGTGTTAAAGTAAATGTTGATGAGTATGAAGTATGAATAGAGGTTGTTTTATTTGTCAAGGGAGTGTAAGAAAGAGAGGGGAAAGTAAGATGACTGCCCTTGTGCTTTCGTGGTCAATTGGTCATGAGAGAGTCTTAGCTCTATAATGCATATTCCAGTATCATTGTATCCCATCATACTTTATCATTCTTTAGCATATTCTTTAATTTATTATTTTTTAATTTACTTTGTGAAAGGTTGATTATGAGGAAAAAAATTGCTGATTATGAAAAGCAAGGAGTTCAAAAAGAACCTGATGATGTCTTCTTGGAAGTTGTCGGTGGTCAGAAGAAGGGCAATGTTTATGGTTTAGGTAGTGCATCCTCAAGGCTTTACAAGACAACTAAAACAAGCAATTCAGATCAATTTCATTCCTCATCATTGATTTCTCAACTTTGCACTCAAGTAGAGGAAAGCAAAAAGGTGGCGGAGGAAAGCAAAAAGGCGGTGGAGGAAAGCTTGAAATTTGCTCAAACTAATAAAGAAGAACATGAGAAAGAGAAGGTTCTATGGGAGAAGGAGTTAAATGACTATAGTATCACCTCTTGATATTGCAAAAGAAGGTGTACGAGATGTCACAAAAGATGAATGGTGCTCCAATTGCCAATTGATTGAAGGTTCTTAATATCACCTTTTCTCTTACAAAATGAAAACCAAGATTAACATGCTTGTTTGTTGAAAAACCGTAACTTTTAATACTAAATGGGTAATTTTTTTGCACATCCATTGCTAAGAAGCTAAGGTCGGGTTGTTTTTGTATATTGTTGGCAAGTATGATGAAGGTAGATGGAATGGTTGTTTTTGCACAAATTTGGCTAGCTAGTATATATCTAGTGGTGATTGTTTTTGTATATGATCGAAACAATTCAATTAACAAGTATGGTGACTTTTGTGTAATGAAATATTAGTAATTGTTATAATATTTGATTTTTGCTGATTTTGGTAAAAATTTGTGTAATGAAGAATTTGTTTTGAAAATATTAGGGGGTTTCTATCATAGTATTTACCGTATTTGATTTCCAGTTTTAGCGACGGATGTATCGGTCGATAAATATGGCGACTAACAAAGTGGTCACCATGTTATAAATCTGGTCTTCAAAATTAGCGACTGAAAAAATAGTCGCAAAAGTACAAACTTCAGTTGCCAATTAGCAACTACCAAATCAGTCGCCAAATATACTAGCTAGTTCAGTCGCCAATTAGCAACTACCAAATCAGTCGCCAATTAGCAACTACCAAATCAGTCGCCAATAAACTAGTTAAGTCGTCGCCAATTAGTAACTACCAAGTCATTCGCCAATGCGCTAGTTCAGTCGCCAATTAGCAACTACCAAATTAGTCGCAAACAAACTTTTTTCAGTCGCCTTATTAGCAACTACCATATCAGTCGCCAACAAACTTCATCAATCGCCTTTTTAGCAACTACAAAATCACTCGCAAAGTAGACGCAAAAAAGGTGACTACCAAAAAGTTAGTCGCTAAAATTGGTTAGCGCGCGACTAGCGTTTTAACGACTACGAATTTTTTGGTCGCCTTAATCGCTACATATGGTTAGCGACCGATTTTTCAATCGCTAACACGATTTTAGTCGGTCGCTAAAATCTTGTTTTTTTGTAGTGATAAGTGAGTTTTCAGCTCAAAATACTAGTGCTTTGTTCGAATCTCTCTTGTTGCTGCTTGAATGGTACTGTTTTAGTTTGAAATTTTCATGTTTTATTTCTAAAGTTGGAATTTTGAGTTCGAAAATCAATTTTTTTGGGGATTTTTCTATTAAATGGGTTTGATTTTGTTAGTTTGTTTTCTATTAAATGTGTACTTCCTCCGTTTAAATTTAGTGGAAACTTTCAGGTGAGTTCGGACTCCCAGACGAAATTTACAAATTGTTTTTATGAAATGCAATGGACAATATTACCATTACTAATAAGAGAGAAAGAGGAAAATGAGATGTTGCCATTAGCCTTTATAGTTAGGGTAATTTGGTAATTTCATTCAAAATTCCTAACTAAAAGTGGAAAAAAATGAAAGTTGCTAGTAATATGATATTTCTTTAAATGACAAAAGGTGCTAGAAAATTGAAATGGAGGAAGTAGCTTGTTTTGGGGATTTTATAAGCATTTTTGGGGAACTTTGGGTTCATGGTGGCGGGGATGCTGGTATGGTTGCAGTGGTGATGATCGTGGCAGGGGAGGATACACTTGCGTCGGCGATGGTGGTGGTAGGGGGGTGCAAGGGAAATGGTCGTCGGTCCTTTGAGAGGTGACAAGGAGTGAAAGGAAGTTGGAGTGGAAATCGGAATATTCGTGATTTGGTCGGAATATTCCGTTTTTGATGGGAATTAGGAAGTGTGTAGTGGTTCGCAAAAGTGGTAAAAAATGCGGTTAGTTGTTTTAAAAATAAAAATAGCGGATAAGTATTTTTAAAATTGACGAAAAGCGGGTAGTTAAAGGCAAAATTTCTAAAAAAAAAAACAATAGTACAACAAGATTGATAACATATATGGTTTTACTAGTTTTTATGTGCACGCGATGCGTGCTTAGACATGTGAAACTTGTATTTCATTATAAATGATTATAATTGTATGTATCATATTACAATGTTTGTATACCTAATAATTAGCAACAATACAATAATTAGTCTTAAATGTAATTATTTTGTAAGTAAATATGATTTGAAATTCAAAATAATTAGATATATGTTTCAATTCAATTTGGGATAATATTTATTTATTTAATCTTTCATTAATTAAGTCACAAAATTAATGCAATTTTCATTTTTCGTTAAATAATAAGCAAAGGGTAGTTTAGGCATATCAATTCATATATTTTTTAAAAATCATTAAGGGTATAATGGTATTTTAAGAGGGGGGACACCATCTTCCTCCCCCCTTCCCTTATATAATAGAGATATTTCAAAAATAAATAGCATAGTGTGATTGTGCATGTGAAACTGATATAAATAGCATATATAGTGCGATTCTATGAAGCCATTATTATTACATCCATTGTATAATCAGCAGCAATTGTAGTTTGATATTTTTTGTCGTAAATAAAGCCTTAATTGAGAACTATTATGGACATAATAGTCTGAAGTGGGATAATTTTGATATCAGCGAAGCCTGCTTTGTTTAACAATTGAAGCCACTCTTTCTCAGTCCTTTCTTTGCCACCAATGAAATTTGTCATCATCAACAGATCAAGATTAACCGCTGCATCATCGAACATTTCATACCGGTCAGGATGAACGATCACATCCACGATAATCACCTTCCCCTTCTTCTCCGATACAGCTTTTTGACAGTTCTTTAAGATAGTTAAGCAACGCTCATCCGGCCAGTCAATCAGAACAGACTACATGAATCCAAAAGTTTTTATATATATGTTGTTAATATAAAATAGGTAATGAGTGGAATTTATCTATAAACATATATTAAAAGGAGTGCCACACAATGTAGATGCGTAACCTATTTTTTCAATATGTCATGTCTCATGTGTCTATCCATACCCACCAGGTCCGGAAAATTCTTTGATGGTCTTTATTGTAAAAGACCACCGAAGTCAATGAAAGTCATTTTTTAAAAAATTATTTGTTTATTTTTTGGTTATATCCATAAAATTTTAAAGTTATTACCTAATAAACTCAAAAAATTTGAACTTCATACAAATTCTAGATTTGAGGAAAATATAATGAGTAATTCACTTTTTTTTTTTTGAAAGAAATTAAAAGTAACATAAAAAAATATTATTACATATTTATAGAATTTTTAATTTTAGAATAAAAAATCACTTTGATGGTACAAATTTGTGTACAAGTAGAATTAGTTATTGATTATTTCAATCAATAGTAATACTCTGTACTTCCTTTGTTTTATTATATGTGTGTTTTTGTCTATATTTGCAACATTTTTCATTCCTAAATATAAGTTTTAAATTATTCATACAATTTTCTTTTTGGACAATATTTTTTTCTCTTTTTATTTCTTTTTTAAAAAAACTCGAGTCATCATCAAAGCGTGAGTGTGAAAACATAATAAAAATAATAACTCCGAAACAAAAGGAGTCTATAAAGGACTACTTATCTTTTGATGGTAATCTATATGATAATACTAATACCAAAATTTCTTTCATCTTATATGAACCTATCTAGATAATTTTAAAGTTGTGTTGATGTTATATATAATACATTATGTAATCGGTGCTTTATAAGGGCCAGTCAACTTTAGCTTAGTATAGAGAATATATTATATTTTTGGGTTTCAACAATTAGCTTAAGCTTGTGATCAGTACTTTATATGTGCTTTATTTTCATATCAATTTATTTCAATTCATCAACTCAGTTCAGTTCAGTTCCTAACCTAATTTCATTCTTTCATAAACAATTCATTTCAATTATTTTTAATTAAAGTAAACAGATTCTAAGTGTACATGAACACCAGTATCTCATTGAATCTAATATGGGGCCGGCTACATAGGACTTTTCTAAAGTGTTAGTAAAAATATGTGTATGAATTATTGTTCGTGTAATTTTAAATTATTTCTTAAAATTTTAAATTGTTTGTGCTAAAAGTCTAAAATCCCAAAAGTTAGTTTTTTTTTATTGATCCTTGGTTTTCTATAAAAAATGTTCAATTCTGTAGATCGGTTTTCAAAGTTAAAGGGAGAAAAAATTGATAACAAATTCGAAAATAAGATGAGAAAAATAATGAAAAATACATTTATAACAATGTTTGGTTATAACCACAAACATTTGTGGTCATGTCCAAATATTTCAGGAAAGGACTAAAATTTATTTGACTTTCAATGACTTTGGTGGTCTTTTATAACTCGTACTTAGAGTGATTGAAATTARTTGAACGAAATACCTAATTTTAACTTTTTATAGGCTAGTTTGTCTTGTAACATGAAAAGTATGAATAACATCTACATGAAAAGTATGTTATTACGCAAAATTTCCTAAAATCAAGTATAATCAGTTGATTTTGACTATTATGCAATCAAAGATAGATGTGGACTGGTGATTTCTACTTGTCTTTTTATTTTGGAAAATATACATATTTGATTAGTCAAATGATTTAATTGAACATGATGTATACAAGAAGAACGTACCTTGATGATAACATTATGAGCAGACGGAATCTCTTTGAACATGTCACCACCAACATTGGTGACACCGGGATGTTGAGGAGCATTGGCAATGGCATGAGGCAAATCGAAGTTGATGCCCTTAATATGAGGATGAGCCTCAACAACCTTGGCCACCAACCTACCAAGGATGATAAGAGTGCCTTCCATCTTACTAAACCCATCTTCGTACCCTTTGATGATGGCATCCAAGATGTGTTTAGAAGAAGCAGTCATGCCATCGTTAAACATGTTATTGAAAGCAGGACTGTTCGAGGCCATCTCCCAGAATGACTGACCGTGAGCCTTCACAAAGGGAGTTCCGCCGTCCTTGATTGCAGGGCTAATTTGATACCATGCACTCGTCATCACAGGGTCTGTGAAGGTCAGAACCACGGGAGCAAGGCTTAAGTCTTCGTCGTGCAGGAGCCACCTAGAGGAGGCGGTCAGACCATACAAGGGTTCGGCTTCATCACCACCCGATGTTGAGTCAACATAATTGACAGTGAACAAATTTCTGCGGACTAACATCCGCATGACACGAGCAAGGTGCCCGATGTCAACGGAGGAAGCCTCGATTTTTGAGGCGATTTGGGATAAGCTCATAGGTTTGCCATGGGAGTGTATGATATCCGGAATACCGAGCTCCACCACAGACCTTAGCACTAGGCTGTCCRCGTAGGCAAAGATGTGTTTGTACACGTCCAAATAGCCTCGGAGGAGCTCAGCATCTTCATTAACATTGTGTAAATTGCTCCCCATTTTTCACTCACGAGTATAAACAATGCTACTTGATTGGGGTTGATTTAATTTGGATTATGATCTATTCCCATGTAAGTATGATCAATTTATAGTATAAAAAAATATTGAATTTTCAACCATATCTATGTATGTAATATGGACTCAATTGAGTATTTAGATATAGGAAGAAGACTAAATTAACATTATACAATCAAAATTTACAAAAATATAATCAAAAGGAAACAAACAAGACAAAGTTATGTTCAATTATTCAAGAGGACTCAAATCTGTCCCAAATTTAAGTGTTGAATGTTCACCAAAATACAGCACAAATTTTTTTTTTTTTTTTTTTTGGAAGAAGTAAAATGCAATGTATTTACCTTCCTAAGACCACTCTTGATTCCATTGATAACATAGCTAGGGATTTCCTGTGGGGTTCCACCGAGGAAAAAAGGAAGCTTCACTTAGTGGATTGGGGGAAAATTACAAGAACAAAAGATGAGGGTTGTTTGGGGTTGAGAAGAGCTGAAGTGATTAATAAGCTAAGGTAGCCATGACAAAGCAATGTTGGAAGGCCCATTCTAGTAATAGTTTAGCCTCACAAATTCTTAGAGTTAAGTATTGTTCAGGTGATTTACCTAAACCTTTCAAAAAGGGTTTCCACTATTGGTAGGACTTAGGTCAGGGCTAGTGATGGCAACGGGTAGGATCTGGACCGGATCCTACTGGATTCAGATTCAGATCCGTTTTTGATAGATGGATCCAGATCCGTCGATTTTTTTTATGAGGATCCATATCCAGATGTGACGGATCTTGCGGGTCCGGGTCTAAAACGGATCCAAAACGGATCCTCCTACAAATTGCAATATTTTACCTATTTTAAGTCACAAAAACAACATTTAATTTAATGCATCCAAGCCATCGATACAATGTATTTTTAGGTCCACACGCCATAATAATTAATAATAATAATAATGATAATAATAATAATAATAATATTAATAATAATAATAATAATAATAATAATANCTCCCCTTGCTGACTTCTCCCATGTCCGACCTGACAACCTGAATCCCGTCGTTCCCGTCCTTCCTTGAATCAGCAGTATCTTCCACCCTGTTCCTTTCAGCATCAGCCACCTCTTGCCTCTTCTTGTCCGACCACAGGTCCATCATAGAGCCTACCTTACTTATGTACCTGTCCATGATGTCCCTACAATAATCCTTAGAGACACCATCGATGTACACCTCGTAAGCCAGCTTGGCTCTACCCAGRATAATCCCTGAAGCCTCAGCATCCAAGATCTCTTCATTTAGCATATTGACCTCCTTCTCTAAAGCAGCTATACGTGCATCCCTCTCTTCAAGCTGGATCTCTTTAGTCGTAATGTCAACTTCAAAAGATGTCCTCTGGTCATCCAAAGCCTTCTCCTTATCCGCCTCTGACCTCTTCAACTTCTCTTTCAGAACCCTGATTTCGTCCTCCAACTTGGACACCTTCTCCATAGACGACGTAGCATTCTGCACCAAAGACTTAGCATATAGCGAAACCTGCAGAGCCTGAAAATACGAAAAGCGTTAGGTGTAAACCCCAAGGCATAACAAATCACAACATGTAAACCCAACAGAGCTACCTGAAGGTGATGACCAATCCCCTGCTCCAACAACTCCTCCGAATTCATTTTCTTGAACCTGTCAACAGCAGCAGGCATCAACAGCTTCTCAGCTTCAGGCCAAATCCCCTCGCTGACCCCTCCTTGAGATAAATAACTTTTCGGGAAAACCACGTTGATACCACCAGCGTCAATCAGAGAAGGTACAGTAGCGGCCTTCGAAGGACGAAGTGGCCYTGGAACCTCCAGCACAGTCTCCGTCAATGCACCGGAGTTAGAAACACCCTGCTCTCGTAATTCAGCTTGTTCCCTTTTCCTCTTTACAGCCCTTTCCTCCATTTGCTCAGTCGTAAGTTGTGGCCTCCTCCCTACAACGAACATACATCAGAACATAGCTAACCAACTAGAAAACAAAACAAACCCTAACGGAGAATGTACTCACTCATGTTCACAAGCGGATTGGGAGGAACTACGAACTTCTTCTCCTGTTGAGGCAAATCCTTGAAGTCGTCCACCACCTCTGAAGCAGTCGCCTCAATGTCAAATTCCAAACCTGCAAYCAAACACAAGTAAGACGAAATCAATGAAAACCATACACAAATAATGCTCAAACAAAAGTACCTTTGTCTCTCCAACCACTGGCTAACCAGTCACCAACATCCCCCAAAGAGTCCCTCTTCACATAAAAGAAACGGTTCTTCCATCCTCTATCATTAACTCCCTCGTCAAAAACCAACTTAGAATTCTGCTTGGCCATATTACGACGGACGCCCGGAAACATTTGCAAACTATGCCCCACAAATAGTCCATACAACCAAAATGGGTTCGGACTGTACGGATTAATCAGAACCCAAAATCCCCCGCATGACTGGCCTCTACTCGTCTCATTGAGTTCATAAATCATAACCAATTGAATTCAAAAGACCTATTGAATATCTTGAAAGAGCACTAATCTAATATAGTGATGCTAATATACAAACAAGACTCTACCATAGATTAAGGCCGATCACTTGATTGATTATCAATATTAACAAGTGCTAGAAAATCCGTGTCGTCCATGATTATCTGACTTTAGTGATCCAATTTGAATTCCGTCTGTTTAACAGATATACAAGTGTCATAAATATATGCAAACCAAAACATGAGAACAAATGGTATAACAATAATAATGTTATTATGTATGTCCTTTCACCACCTGTCTCTGCAAATACACAAATCGTAAAGTAAAAAATTAAAAAGACTCCTGATCGAATTGCATCAAGACAAGAAACTTTTACTTGTGACATAACGATATGCATAATGACAATATGTACAAGATGATGACAAACGGGAATTTGAAAACATTATGACAAGCCTACTATTACATGAATCATTCGAGGTTCTACCATAGTGTTATTGAATTAACTCGCAATAACTAATTAGTCAAATTAAAAGTACAAAAGGGAATTAAGAAGAGTCAAAAAAGATGTTTATAGTGAGTAATCTCAAGTATTACCTTGATTTCGCTCTTTTGAATCGAACAAAATCATGCTAGAACTCGAATGAAACGTATGTGTCTAAAGTGTGTATGGAGGCCGAGAGAATGAATATAGGTTAGGACGGAGAAAAATAAACATGGTCAAAAAACGCGTTGTGTTTCGAATGAGCAAGCACATTTATAGCGCGCGAGCTGGAAAAGAGAGAGACAAAAAAACCCTGCGTATACGCAGGAGACCTCGTATATACGCAGCTCTGATATTATTCTCCCGTATTTTTTAATTCCTCCGATTTATTTCCATAATATCGTTATTCGCTTTGATTCACCACCAGCACCCTTGCTCCAATCCAAGATTTTTTTTCTATAGATAGGTTCTAGAAGTCCACGATTCTGAATATTTTTTGGATTTGTATTTTTTTGTATTTTCGTATAAAACTTATAAAAATCTAGAAAATAAAAAAAATCAGAATAATAATCCTAAAAATACATGTGTGAGTCAGAAAATGTAAAATGCAATGGAAAAGTGAAAAATTATGGAGTCACCATATAAATATTAAAAAAAATCCTTAAAAATAGAAATAATTAAAATAAAAAAAGAAAATTTTTGCCCCTGTTACTTTGCTCAATAGTTCCGAGATACCTACACTATATTCCAACCTTTTGTAGTTCAAAGCATCTTTCTGAACCGAAACCAATCGCTGAGACCGGTATGTTTCATCACGAATTACTGCTTGGGAGAACACATTTTAGGTCTACACCCATATTTCCTTCCTATGACAGTTCAACACATATCATGAAACAGATTCAAGAATAAAACCCATAAATCCATATCAAACAATCTAATTTGTACGTGCTCCATACTCCAATTCTCCATTCCGTAGCCTCATTTCTTATCACCAGCCCTCATCACGCACTGACTCACGGACTCTGCTCCCTCACGACTCACGCTACTCCCTCACGGCCGATTTCGGGCCTCCATATGCATTGCTGGCTCTCCACTGAGAAGAACTTCTCGTTTTGACTATTTTCAATTATTACTTGTTCTTATCATTCTACTATTGTCTTATCTCTTATTAATATATAACTTAATTCTACCTTACATATAATTACATATCATATCTTATCTTATTCATTCTACTTATCTTATCTTCTATCTTTATTCTATCTTATCTTATTCTTATTCTATTCTATCTCATATTCTTATTCTATTCATATTCAATTCATTATTCTTATTCTTATTCTTATTCTTATCTATATCTTACTTCTTATTCTTTCTTATTCTTATTCTTTTTCTATTCTTTACTTCTTTTATCTTTATTCATTCTTCCATTATATTCTATATTTCATTCATTATTTCATTCTTACTTATTCTTATTCATTCTTTGTCTTATTATTATTATTTGTTTATAATATTATTATATATTATTATTATTATATTTTATATTATATTATTTATAGTATTATTATTATTTATTATTTATATTATATATATTATTTATTAGATTAAATTATTTTATTATATTATATTATTATTATTATATTATTATATATATTATATTATATATTATATATTATATTATTAATTATTATTAATTATATATTATATAAAAAAAAAACACCAAAACTGGTAACTTACAAGCAACAAAAAAGACAAATGATCTACAAGAAGTTGATGGAAGTCGAAGATACAATCTGGCCCCACTCCTCGAGCAATAGCGAAGGCTATGCGATCCAAGATGAGCAGTTGTCACGTGCCCCAATTCCTTGGCCGGTAGAGAACGTTTGGCCGCTTCAGAAGCTAACAGCGTCCCTTGTCTAATTCCCCAAAGAAGAGAAGAAAAAGGAAGGAAACCAGTATCATTGTCCTACAACGCTCTAAATACTTCTTCGCTTTCGCTGAGCCTGCTACCGTCCACCTATCCGACCCAGGAACGAAAAGTCAACAACCCAATG